>LQRL01102938.1:16252-28768 GCA_001703475.1 Hydroides elegans
GTCGATTCCAAAAAGAATCAAGTTGATCGGTTCAAAAGCCTTAAACAAGTTCATTACACAAAACATAGGCAAAGAGTGAAATACTGTAGGGTGGGGCTATGTTCTAAGACCCCCCGGGGCCTAACCAGAAGAGCCAGTGCGGTCAAAAAGGGAGGTGCACATCTTTAATATATATATATATATATAATCGATTCCAAAAGGTTTCAGATCGATCGGTTGGAAACCCTAGGACAAGTTCATTACACAAAACATAGACAATTGTGTGAAATAATGTTGGGGTGGGGCTATGTTCTAAGACCCCCGGGGCCGAACTGGAAGAGCCAGGTCAGTCAAAAGGGAAGGTGCACATATTCAATATATATATAATCGATTCCAAAAGGTTTCAGGTCGATCGGTTGAAAACCCTAGGACGAGCTCATTACACAAAACTTAGCATATATTTGTGAAATGCTGTGGGTGGGGCTAGGTTCTAAGACCCCCGGGGCCGAACCGGAAGAGCCAGGTCGGTCAAAAGGGGAGGTGCACACCTTCAATATATACATATAATCGATTCCAAAAGGTTTCAGGTCGATCGGTTGAAAACCCTAAGACAAGTTCATTACACAAAACCTCTTACAATTTTGCGTACGTCGGACGGAGGCCGGACGGATGGACGGACAGACGGACACCACCTCGAACTCAAACTTTCAATTATACCAAAAGTCGTTTTGATACCCATAGATACCATTTCCAGTGAAAACAGAAAATGCACGCACGGACAGGGCAAAACCTATATGACCCTCTGACTATAGTCATGCGGGCCATAACAATTCTTTCCCCAAACATAGAAAATATGATTATGTATCAAAGCTGATAAAAAGTTATAATTAAAATGAAAATATCGTACCTTGTTTGGTCCTTTGAAGCATGGGAAGAGCACTGACGACTTTTGCTTCGACTCCCCTTCTGCAGAATCATCGATCAGTATAGGAGTATCAGCACTGCCATCCTTCTTCTCAGTTCCGCTCTTTTTGCTCGCTTCATTTTTAGTACCCGCCCTATTTTGGTTATCTTGTTTAACTGGAACGCCTGGTTCCTTTTTCACGTCTACTTTACTTATAACGTCTTGTTCACTTTTGACGTCCGCTTTTCCTTTGACGCCTAGTTCAATTTTAACGCCCGCTTTACTTTGAATGCCTGGTTCATTTTTGACGATTACATTACTTATAACCTCTTCTTTTATTTTTCCATCTTCAATATTCTTAATGTCTTTATCTGCTTCTCCATCTTCCTTTGAAATTTGCTTGGTAGGAGACGGTCCCTCATCGATCACCAGTGGATTGTCAGATGAATCCAAATCGTCGGGTTCGGAATCATCACCGCAAACAGGAACTATAGGTTTATTTGGCTCGTTTTCTACTTTGACTTCATTTAAGGCTTGACCTGAGCCCTTCGCGGACCGATTTCTCTGGACTTGTATTATGAATTTGCCATCTTCATATCTAACATTGGCTTCAGTGGGTGAAAAGAAAGCGTCATGTTCGTTGGTCTTGGGCCGAGAAATTATGACCTCGGAACCCTTGTTCTCGGGAAGCTCGTTGCACACGTGGTATTTGAGGATTTCCGGATCAAGGGAAGTGAACTGACAATGTGGGCATTCCGGAATCTACAAAATATTCAAGAAAATTGAAACTTTAAAATAATCATAATGTCGAATGCGAGATAAAGAAAACGTTATGGAAATCAGAAATACTGACGAAAAGTAGATATCATTATTATCCCTTAGGAAAAGATAGAATAATAATCAACCGTTCGATGATTCCGCGCAACTAATCGTTTTGGTTAGGATATTTAGGCACCATCACTTTCCCCTCCCTACTCCCTTTTTCTAAAGGACTTGGCAATAGGGCCCTGTCCTTTCTTAAACCATCTACTTTAGCATGGACTTACATTGAGGTACTCCGGCACAGTAAACGCGATGTTCGAGCGGTCGATCATATGTTCTTTGTGGTTCTCGCCCCAGTGTTTGAGCAGATTATAGCGCGCAATGAAGTCCTGGGCGCAGAAGGGACACGTGAAGACGGTCGTCTTATTCTCGTGCACCAGTCTCACGTGAATGCTCTGGAAAACAGGGTGAATAAGAGATGAAAAAGGAAGATAGGAATGAAGATATACATTGTATGGAGGAAGGGAGTACTGTTGAATCTATAACAATTATTATGGTGAGTATAACTTAAGAATTTGCAAAAAAAAATCAATTTACTCCAAACAAATATGAAAGCTTTTGTTCTTTGCAGTTACCTGTATCCTTATGGGGGAGACCCACTTACTGGGGGTACAACTCAACTAATAATATTCAAATGTAGAAAAAGCCTGGCTATAAACAATGATTTTTCTCACATTTTATTGACGCCAAACATCAAACCGTTGAATACATTGTAACCTTTAATATATACAGGACTCGAAACTCGATATTTTTCGCGGGGGCCCTTCGGCCCCCGCTCTTCAAAACGTGGGGGCCCAAACCAAAATTCGGGGGCCCGAGCATGTGTATTTATATGTTGGAGGTTCGAAAATTTTAGGAACCGGGGGACCATTTGGGGGCCAATGGCCCTTGGGCCCCCCGTGAGTTTCGAGCACTGTATATATGATAGGGTTTTAATTTCGAATACTAGCTCTACAGTAATACAAAAGGCACATGGATGAGTCACGCAGTTAAACATGTCCATATGTTTATCCCACAACACTGCAGGTTTCCAAAGTGCCTGCCCCTGGACGACTTGTAGAAGCTTCTTCCATTGGAATCTCAGCCTAAAAAGACTACGGCATGGAATATCGCATCGATTGAATCCCCAACCAGCAGTGCGTTCATTGGAAGTCTGCTGTGTTCTTTCGCACTTCAACGGTCGCAAGGTAATGGTCTGAACAGGCTTAAGTACCACATCTGCGTTACACCCCAACCTTTATATTTCTTGGTGCATGTCATGTGACAGTGGTTGTAGTTGGGTACGTGGCATGATTGGAAAATTAGGGAAATGTCAGGTAAAATGGTGGTACTCTTCTTGCATTTTAGATTCATGGCTGGCTGTAGCATTGCAACTTTGAGGTTTTTCCAACCATACCATCTGTGCTGGTGTCTTTTTTAAAAATCTTGTGCGTCTTCGTCATCGTGTTGATATCGTTTTCTTTATAAACTTTACTCCCTCCTGTGAAACTATTCAAATCCTGATCTTTCAATCCACACCATAACACATCGCTATCACACCCTTTTAATTTAGTATATACATTGCTTCCAAGTGTAAACAGGCTGTCCAAGGACAGTGTACCCCAGCTTGTATATGTAACATATATCACTGCAGTTTATGGGTGATTTAGTTTAAAGGCCATTGGAGTGTCTCTTATGAATGCGCTTTTGTTCTAAAGCTTGAAACAAGTTAACGAATTCACATACAAATCAAACTTTTTTTCTTGCTTAATATACATTTGTATATCTTATGTTTGAGTATTGGCCATGATTCATATCACAAAGCATTTCCTTAAAAGGACAGTGCGATGATTCCGTGTGTTTTATTACCTAAGACTTAAAACCTTTACAACTTTTCATTTACCCACTTACGAGACATTAAAACATTGAGACTCTCGAAAATGTTTTAAAAAGCCCAATCGCTTAAGAAGCAAATCCGATGAGAAAGCAATAAAAAATGTTTGCAACAAAACTTAAGTCATTTACGTAGAGTGGTCGCTAAATCAATGGTTTGCTTCACAAGCCAGGGCACAAACATGATGACTTCTCTCGTCGACGGTCGGTCACGACGAATGAGTCTCGGCGCCTGTGAGGCCTCTGGTCATATGCCAGGTCAAGTCGTGAGAGGCATTCTTTTTCTCACTCGCCACCACGGGAGGTTTGGGTGCTGGTAGCTACATCGTGGGATTCCCTAGCTACTCTCTTCTGTATTGCCATTTCTTGTGGTATTCTCGGCATGCTTTGAGGCTCATCATAGCTTTCTTGCCATCCACAATTGTCGGTTAGACGCGTTTGTTACGAGACTCCATGTTGTTGGATTCAGACCTCTTTCTTATAAGTTGCACTTTAGGGCGTCTTTGTAGCATAAGCGTGGTTGTCCTTAACCTATTTTATCAGCATTATTATATCAATCAAACATGGCATTTGTAAGATAAACACTTCTTGTTTTCTAGCCAGGTAATATCCCCGCTATTTGTTCGATATATCCAAATAATTGCTGAACTGGTCTCAACCTTTCTTCGTCAACTCGTCTCAAACTCTTCTGCGTCACTTCGATATACATGTATACAGGTGGTTCTAGGACAAAAGCCCCGAAGGACAAAAGCCCCGCGATTTGGGCAGCTAGGACAGAAGCCCCGAGATTTAAAAATATAATTTTATCATTTTAATTAAAATAAATGCTTTATTATTTTATTTATTTAATGTTGGGTTATTAACATGATTGCATAATATTGCTATGGGACTGAGTGTTAGGATCATCGATTGCAATTGACGTAACAATGGCACTCTTGATTGCAACGTAAATGACAAATCACAACAAATGCACATCAAATCGGCTAATCCGATCGAAAGCGCACAATTTTGAGAGGCATGATACAAACTTTAAGACATCGGTTATGTAGTTTTATGTTTGATTGGAAAAATATGATTGATATATCTGATAAGGTGTAAAAAAATATGTTTAAAAGTATCGCGGGGCTTCTGTCCTAGCCGACGAAATCGCGGGGCTTCTGTCCTTCGGGGCTTTTGTCCTTCGTGGCTTTTGTCCGCGCACCGTATACAGGTATATATTGTCTTGTTGTGAAACATGTGAGACATATGATTATAGCATATGACGTGTATGCTAGAAGAAAACACACGTTGGAAAACACTTGTCAAATATACAGGTAAAAAATAAAGGATGTTAAAAGATGTAGAACATAATGTGCGGTACTTCAACTATAATATTTTCAGTAAGTGATATGTGTATTTTGTTAATGTATTTTAACAACATTAAGCATATATAATATCGACCTTCATTTTAAAGTCCAATTTTTATGAGAAAACATCGTTTAACGACCGTACTTACCTTTACATGTAATACGAGACATTTATTCAATAAACAATTTTTGCTGCGCTTCAGTACGCTTTCATTATGAAAGTGAACAATCAAACAAACGAACGTTGTCATTACACTTCATTTAGTTTACAATGCGTTTGTATTCATGGTCCACTATTTTCATAATGGATTGAAAACAAAGTCGACTAAAGTACTCGGTCAGCTCCAATAAATAAAACATTGTACATGTGCCTTGGCTGCGCCTCGAAACTTAACAATATTATGATCAATGGACTGACCTCGTACTTAATCCATACTTTTTCTCGATTAACTCAAGGGGTAATTCATGAAAATAAACAAACACATTCAAGCCTACTAAAACTAGAATCTATGTGCCACTTACCCGTCTATTGGATCGTTTGAAGATGTGTTCACACTTGGGGCAAGGAAATTCTCCTTCGCGGTGAGTAAACTTCTGTTTCTTCTTTTGCTGCCCGCTCGCTTGTTCGCAGCCTTGTGTTTTATCTGGCTGCAGCGAGGAATTAACGATGTCACTGGCAGGGCCAGCCGATTTGGTGACCACTGCCGTAGACTTGTCAGCATCAGCATTAGGGTCAATTTTCTGGTCGCTCCTATTATCACCAGCGGTATCCGCCTTAGGTTTCCCATCATCCAAAGCTTTTTCTTCTTCATTATTGGGGACGGGATTAATTTTTGAATCGTCCAAA
Organism: Hydroides elegans; assembly: GCA_001703475.1. Classification (NCBI taxonomy): domain Eukaryota; kingdom Metazoa; phylum Annelida; class Polychaeta; order Sabellida; family Serpulidae; genus Hydroides; species Hydroides elegans. The sequence goes on from LQRL01102938.1 coordinate 22,023, forward strand.
CACTCATCGACCACTACGAAGCCTTCGAAGAAGGAATAGGGCTCAATGGTATTACCATCTTGGTTTTGACTCGAGGTATCTTTTTCTTTTCTTGGATCACCGCGGGATTCTCGCACCCTTGATCTGCTTCTTTTTCGCGGCGACGAGGACCTCCTGTTATGATGCCTGAATAAAAGCTTGGTTATGAATGCACAAAAACATAGTTTGTATAGGATTTCATATGACATACAGAACTACTTTATAATTTAAGAAAGGAATGAAGAGAAATAAAAGTGCTCATTTCCATGAAGTCGGTCTTGTAAACGTGAATGTATACTCTTCATGAGGAATAACACATAAGCACACACATGCACGTTTTGTTTGAGGAAAAATTAAATCATGTTGAGCAAACTTACTTACCAAGCTATTAAATCCTTAGTCAGAGTAATTGGATTATTTCAACATCTAAAACATGTTATGCATACAAAGGCTATATATAATCAATATTTTGAATATCATACATACCTGATACAAGTTCTTATTGGTGCAATATGTTTATCTTAAGATGTTTAAAGTAGATAGTCCGTAGATTGAAGCATATACACTGTAATAACATTATACGCACGCTCTACATGTACCCACACTAGTATTATGTTATTCTATCAATTTGAAGCATTGAAATACATAACGTATTATTGATATACATTGTACTAATATTTTCTTCTGGTGTTCATTTAAACGGCCTTGAAGCAAATATATGATTGCTAAGGCTGCCTAAGTGATATGTATGTATGCGAATCACATGTTCATTGTGTCCTCCACATCCAAACCAATGTCATTGAACGCGTCTCAGCAAAACGCAATCAGGCTGTTTTCGAAGCAAAACCTACCTTTTTCATCTGTTTCTGTGCAGCAATCGGCATAATTCCTTGTGTCGATGCGGCTTGAACGGTAGAAGGGCTCTTTGCTCTGGTATAACAGCAGCTTCATGCCCAAAAATTATTTCTCGCTAGTGTGAGTCGATCTGAGCCCTCAAGCTTTTCGGTATGTTCTATGAGGACTTCCGAATGCGACAGACCTGGTTCGCATTATGTTGAATCGGGACGCAATCTCTCCCTTAAAGGATCTCAGCATATCCTCTTTATCATTTTTAAATATTGTGACCAAAAAGCGTTTCCAGGTTGCTGGTTAGTGTTCCATGTTGTCTTCTTTGTTCACGCACATATGTCCTTAGTCGATCATTGTCACTAAATCAACTATTTTGGATTCTCACTCAATCTCTCCAATAATCAATCTGTCACATTCATTCAATCGCTGACCCAAACAACCGTTCATTCACATTATGACTCACTCATCCTCACCTAAACCCTTTCTGATGTAATATCACAGTTTGACGGAATTTTGGATCAAACCTTTTGGGTTGGTATGTATAAATGTAGAGCAGGGCGCTCTTCCCTCCAGTAAATCAAATGCATTCCTTATCAAGAAAAAACATTCATTCTTCTTTCCAACATTTTTATCACAAAACAACATTCACCCTCTGATTGCTCTATAGTGCTCGATCCAAATAAGTTTATCTTGATAATTTGTTTTGTTTTAAGATTTCTATATTTAAAATGCAAGCACCTTATACACATATAAATTCTCCACGAGGGGCAAAAATCCAGAACTTTGAGGCATTGCTCTAAATCGGTGCACACTTGGGAACATTTCACAAATCTTAGAAAATATCTGCGCATTATTGAAAACAACAATAACGATATTTCTTACTCGCATTCAAATTCTTGAAAAAAAATGTCTACATATATCCCAACATGTATAATTATTTACATGGTTGCACTTTAATTTCCATTTCCAGTGATTTAGACAGATATAAACAAACATTATTGTTCTCGATTTACGGATATTTTCTAAGATTTCTTAGATATTCCCAAGTGTGCACCGATTTAGAGCAATGCCTCAAAGTTCTGGATTTTTGCCCCTCGTAGAGAATTCGTATGTGTATTAGGTGCATGCAGTTTAAAAGTCGAAATCTTAAAACAAAACAAATTATCGAGATAAACTTATTTGGATCGAGCACTTTAGTAAACTTTTATAACATGTTAACGATAATCAACATGAAAATACTACTATTTTCAACAATTATATCTAATTTTCGATGACATTTCGGTGGCGCGCTGCGAACACCCTCGTAGACATCGTGAACATGGAGGAATGCCTCTGCCTTTTTTCCTTGTCTTCTTTGGCATTACAAAACAAGAGCTTAGATTCATCATAATTAATTCCTCGCTCTTGTCGCTGCTTCAATCTCACTGCAATCTAGACTCGCGGATATTCTGCAAACAGCTGGTATAGGCGTAGCCTAAGCCTTAAATCTTTGAAACTTTTTAGGCGGACGGTCATGACATCTTGGGTATACCCGGGCGGGGTTCTAAGTTTCTTTTGACTAAATTGGTCGACGGGTCAGCTATGATTGCGTTGGCTCTATGCAGAGGGAAGCTGTTTCGGTTTATGCAGTGATGATGATAGTGTTTCGCTTTGACATCTCGCTTCTTTTCTGCTACAGCTTCATGTGTTGCAATTATGGTAAGGAAAGCTTTACAATGCATAGCCTCGCTTTAAATTAAATGCTGCATATTTGAATATTCAATATAGCAAAGCCTACCGGAGAACGCCCTAAATAAATCTAAAAAATGAAAGTTTCAATAATCAAAAGCATTTTTGTATAAGGACCTTTAAATTAAGTAACATAATTATCCAAATTCTGTATCAGCTCATTCACTGACCTTGTAGAGCCTCGTGGGTCACTTGAGGCAAATTTCTGCAAATCTGTGGCCCACTCATCTATCATCACCTGCCACTCTGCAGCGCTGACTCGCAAGGAGCGGTTAGGAGTGCGAGGGTGTCTCGCTGGGCGGCGGTCCCTAAAGGCAGATATACATAATGGTCAATAGAAAAGTGAACGTTAGTTTGGTTTGAAACGTAAATTATGTAATACCCAACTCAGGAAGCCAATCTCGGTTGTTTAAGAATATGATAGATCTAAATGACAAGCCTAAAAAATATATATTTTTTGGAATTTCATCTTTATTCATTTTGTGGTGTCTTGACGGTTTCATACCAAAGCAACACAAACCAGTCCCCACTCTGCTTGCTGACTTTCCACTAACCTAGGCCACCTGTCTCGATACCGAGTGTAGTAGGCACTCTCCTTGATCTTTCTGATATCCGCTTCTCTCTTCCTCTGCGTCGCAACCTCCTCTCCTCTTTCCCTTTCATGTTCCTGTCTCGCTTTATATGCGTCATTGCTGCTCGATTTCACCTGGCCCCGGTTCAATGACGCTTCTGTGTGGCGGTTGCTGCAAACAGAACATTATGACATATTATAGAACTTGGATTCTTTGAATAAATGTAAATGGTTGCATCAGGCCCTTTGGCCAATAAAGCAATACACCCGGTCAACAGCTAATGCAATATGTGTAAAGATATCCTTAAATGCCCGATAAGATTCCATTGTGGAATACTTTGGAGTATCCTTTCAACAATTATCTAAGGATGGTCTTCGCATAAATATCTAATTAAAGCAAGCGTCAGACCGAAATCGATAAAGTAAAAACAGAATAACAACCTTTTATCCGCGGAGGTAGCAGTGATCCCAGTTGCAACCTTGTCAATAGACTCCTCCTGCTTTACCACTGTGTGCTCCGATTTCACCGTCATTTGTCCCTCATCAAATTTCCTTGACAAAATCGCATCAACCGGTTTGAATCCAATGCTAGGCGGGGCATTGGATTCAAACTCATTATCCTTATAGGGATCTTGGAACTTGTTCTTTCCTCTTCTTGTCTTAATCTGTCGATGCTTGAACTTTTCAGGCACAGGGAAATTCGAATTGAAATGGACCTTTGCAGAATGAAGCCTGGCGAGCAATTCAAGATCGTATTCACTGAGCTGTGTGCACAGGTTACATACATTGCGATAGTAAGCAAATGCTGATACCGTGTTGGGTCGGTGGACATCGACCTGATCAAATGGCATTGGGTCTTTGCGCCATTTGTGGAACTCTACCAGAATCAACCTCTGTTCTTTGGTGATCTTAACCTTGGGGTCACTGAACTGATAAAGCTCCTTTTCCTGCATCAATTTGAGCATATCTTCGAGAGTATTCAGCTTTAGGAAGTCCCTGATATCTTCAAGGAACAGCTGGATCTGACTCATTCTGAATCCCAGTTGACCACTGCAGTTGGCGCGAATGACGTATGGTGAGATATGCTTTCGATACAGATGCTGTGGGATGGCACACTGTGAAAACATGCAGCCCGTCATAGAATTGAAGGGACAAAGGAAAGGGCGTTCGATCACTTCGCCTACGCCGAATGCCTTTGCATTTGGGTCCATTATTAGTGGTACTCTGATCTTGGTGCCGTCTCGCTGCTGGATCACATCCATTTTGGGCTTCTTGCGCTGGTTGTTCTGGTTGGGTGGTTGCTTTATCACTTTGGCTTGCTGTGGAGCTCCGCTAGGGGAGGAAAGGGAACATACTGTCAGCATATGGATGTACTTATTCGTTTGACGACAACAATGATGCAATATACAACTTATTCAATTAAAAATATATTTATTATCATTTATTGGGAACTCATATTGAATTTGTTCTATATGTTTGGCTTAAATATAACTTTTGTTTCGCAAATGCCTTAAAAAACATATTTTCCAAAATATATTTCTATTTTCTAACGACTGAGTTATAGCTGAACACATATCATATGTATGCCCTTGACACACCTTGAAGTGGTAACTGCTCTAGTCGCCGCACTGTGCCCAAAAGCTGTCTTCGCGCTTGGTCCTGCGGAACTCGAGACCGATGGCTTGCTTGCCTCCTCTTTCAGTTTCTGCGCTTTCTTCTCCTCAAGCTGTTTCTTCAATGCTTCTTGCTTTTTCATATTTTCACGCAGCTTAGTGCTCATGTAATTGCCTCCTTCGCTCATACCCCCTGGAATCGGTAAGCCCGGGTTTCTCGGTTGGGGCACAAGAGGAGGGTTGTTTGGGCGGAGCTGTGGGGTCCCGAGGGGGAACCGAGGGTTCGGTATTGGCGGCCGTTGCTGCTGGAAAGCCATAGGACCAGAAGTGAATCTTGGATTGGGTCCGGGAAACCCTGGATTTGCCATTTGACCCAAAGGAAACTGCATGTTCGGCGCTCCGAATGGTAGTCTATTCGCTTGCATCATTTGCTCTTGTAACATCAGTTGAGCACCGCCTGGGACTCCAGGGTCCGCGATGAAGGTCGTAGACATGTTTTGGGCAAAGAGGCCCGGCCCTAACGACGGTGGTGGTTGATTTGGGTTGAACATCATCGCATTCTGCGGTGTTGCCATAGGCATTGGAGGCGTGATGTTTGTTGGCATTCCGATAGGTCGTTGCTGCAAAACGCCGGGCTGTTGATGGAAGGGTCCAGGTGGCATCATCATTGGACTCACAGTGATTGGTGAAATACTGTTCCTCCCATATCCTTGCGATAAAGCTACTTCATTCTATAAAACATAATTTGGTGAATTAACAAAAGTGGTCTTTAAACCTTTAAGGCAAAAGGTCTGGAAGAGGATGATGCCCATTTTACGACGATAATTTCCTTAAATTTCCAAAAACAGATGTTGATATGAGGTTCATTTATTGATATTTAAAGATTTATTCAACTTAACTAACACTTTTATCAAAACGAAGCACTATAAACGCTACCTGTGAATAAGGTATATTAGGAGACGGTGCACCACGGTTCATGGGGCGCCCATCTCGTAGAGGCGCGTTAGGAGGAAAGGCGCGTTCATCTATGTCTCTCATGCGATCATCAACGTCACGACTTATCATCCCTGGTCTGTTAAAGGAAAAAACTACTTACTTATTGCTATTTGAGTAATGAGAGTAAAAGGCTTTAAGATCATGAAAAATCAAAATTCAAGAAGTCATGTGTAGAGTTACATCATGCCTAACCTTGGTCCAAATTCTTGATCGCCCATGGGGAATTGCTCATTAGGTCCAAGCCACACGTCATTCCTTTCACGATCCATGTTTCTCTCATCTATATCGTTATCCCGCCTGTCTCGCTCCCCAATTCTGTCTTCCCTGTGCCTTTGATCACTCAGTGGGCGTGACGACAGTGCATCGCGATCGGCCGAAGAACCTCCTGGTCGTGAGGAATGCACGTCAGAAGGTGAACGCGGTCGTTTTACTGGTCTGGTGGAGTCTCTAAAATACGTAGTAAAATAAATTGTGATTCAGCCACAGCAAGCGAACTAATTGTGTTCTTGTATCAAGTATGCAGTGAGTTTTTTTTTCACAATCTCGATGATGATTATACAAATATTTCGCAAAGCTTAACGTGAAAAAGTGATTAGTGATTAAATGAAAACGTAATAGATATGCTAGATTGCGGTCTACATGCAATTGAACCTAAACTGAACCATAAGTTAATTTGTGATAATAGAATTATTTTTAACAATAACTAATGTATGTCGATGAGGCGATCCCAACCTTTCTCGCGATCTGCGCTGCCTTTCCGCTGACCTTTGCCTTAAGGGTGACCTTCGCTGCCTGACATCTGACCTTGAATGTCTCTCTGGTGACCTTCGCACCCGACCTCCAGAGGAAGATGAAATCCGATCTCGTGACATTGCACGTCCATCTGGTGACCTCTGTCGTCGCTCTGGGGACCTTCGACGTCTTTCTGGCGACCTTCGCCGTCTTTCTAATGACCTTGATCGTCTCATACC
>LQRL01102950.1:0-10359 GCA_001703475.1 Hydroides elegans
AAAGAGACATTGTGAGAAAGTCGTTATAAAGAAAGACGTGAGAAAGACGTTGTTGGAAAGACTTGGAGAAATTCGTTGTGAGAAAGACGTAGTAAGACAGGCGTTGTAAGAAAGACGTTGTAGAAAGACGTTTTGAGAAAGTCGTTTTGGGATAGACGTTATGAGAAAGACGTGGGAAAGATGTTGTGAGAGAGACATTGTGGGAAAGAAATTGTTAGAAGTTTGTTATGAGAAAGACGTTGTAAGAAAGACGTTGTGGGAGAGACGCTTTTAGAAAGTCTTTGTGAAAAAGACGTTGCAAGAAAGACATAGTGAGAAAGACATTGTGAGAAAGACGTTGTGAGATAGACGTCATGAGAACGGCGTTGTGAGATAGACGTTTTGAGAAAGACGTTGCAGGGAAGTCGTTGTGAGATGACGTTGCATGAAAGACATTGCGAAAAATCGTTTTTAAAAAGACGTTGTGAGAAAGACGTTGTGGGAAAGAAGTGAGAAATTCGTTGTGAGAAAGACATTGAGGGAAGAAAGACATTGTGAAAAAGTCGTTATGAGAAAGTCGTTGTGAGAATGACGTTGCAAGAAAGACGTTGTGAGAAAGACGTTGTGATATAGGCGTAATGAAAAAGACGTTGTGGGAAAGTCGTTTTGAGAAAACGTTGTGAGAGGACGTTGCATGAAAGCCATTGTGAGGAAGTCGTTTTCAGAAAGACGTTGTGAGAGAAAAGTTGTGGCAAAGACGTTGAGAGAAATTCGTTGTGAGAAAGACATTGTAAAAAAGACGTTGTGAGAAAGACGTTTTAAAGAGACGTTGTGAAAAAGACGCTGTTTTAAGACGTTGTTAAAAAGACGTTGTGGGAAAGACGTTGTGAGAAAGTCGTTTTGAGAAAGACGTTGTTATAAAGACATTGTGAAACAATCGTTGTGTGAAAGACGTTGTAGGAAAGGCAGAAAAGACGACGTTGTGGGAAAGTCATTGTGAGAGACTTTGTGAGAAAGACGTTTTGAGATAGACGTTGCAACGTTGAGGAAGTAGTTGTGAAGAAAATCGTTGTGAGAAAAACGTTTTGTGAAATATTTTGAGAAAGCCGTGGTGAGATAGGCGTTGTAGGAAAGACGTTGTAAGAAGAACAAAAAAATACCACCTTCTATTTTAAATTAGCTTATAATATTGATAAATGATATATATTGCATAGGCTTGGGGCTTTGCATCTCTGATGCCCATGTTTATTCCATGCTGACCATGCTAAGTCAAATAACTATTGACAGTTCACGGGGGATCGGAGGCCTTTAGCCTCTAGTTTTACTTACTTCATCCTTTACTCGAAACATTTCGGACTTTGCACTGAATTATTACTGCATTTAGGAATAACAAAGCAAAAACGATAGTCGGTTACAGTAGAAACATTGAAAAATTATAGTTCCTGTTGAGATTACTTATATTTCTTCATAATAGACATGTATTTATATTTCTTCATTATAACATGTATTCTTTGTTATTCATTGTAGACATGTATTTATATTTTTTCATTATAGACTTGCATTTATATTTCGTTATTATATTGTATTAGACATGCGACAGGACATGTTGACTCTACAAATCCTCGACATTCTCGACAAACTTTGGCAGAGTCAAAGCTACGATCTAAGGTAGGCATTACGGCTCTTGAACCGACAATTTCACCGAAACCGAAACTGGCGTTTACAAAACATGGAACAGTTCATATAATCTTAACCTATTTGTCATTTTCATATAATATAAAAATAATATTGATTTATAGAACCACTAATTAGCATTTGTTTACCAGGATTCACAAATGTTTAACAACAATGTTTAACTGTTAGACTTGACTACAACTACAGTAGACTAATACTTCTAAGTTTAATATAAAAAAATGATAAGCCTTACACTTGCTGAAACAAGAACAAACGGGTTGATCATGTTTCAGAATGACTACTAAAGAATGCTAAACATATGATATGTATATATCTTTCACATGTTTATGCATGTCGCATATGTATTCCAATTTATAAGTTGTTCAAGAATCAATTATGGTGTCAAATGTTTTGGCCAGTTTCGTACTGTATGATTTTCCAGTAAGAATGTTATGTTATATGTATGTAAAATGTATTTAAAACTAAAACATAAAAATAAAAAATAAAACAACAAATAATGTTTGCAGAATGACGGCCTACGGCTGTCTGACGACCGGCCCGAAAGAGGGTCTCATTGAAATCGTCACTGATGCCAAGACCATCACGAACATTCAGCAAGAGTACTCGGGCGCCAGTCTGTCGGCATTCAGTCGGAACGCGCTATACAAGTACCTGCAGAAGTACAATAACAACAAGGAAGAGTAAGTATCATTTCCAGGTACTCACAGTCCGTATATGTTCAAGCACTTGCAGAAATATAACAACAGCAAGGATAAGTTAGTATCATTTCCTGCCTTATACCTGCTTAAAGGTACTTACATTCCGAATATATACCTGCTTGACCCCAGAGATGAAACATGGTAGACCTATTTAGTGTCGATATCTGAATTGTGATCACATTACTTTTCTCTTTCTCGAGGGTTAATCATCATTTTGAAAATAAAGATTAAAAGTTCATGTATATATATTTTCGTGTCTTATTGCACGGGAAATTCTGCTCTCTTCCTTATTAAGCCTAACAGATTTGAATATTAGAAAAGTATTTGTCTTCTGCTTTCAGTCTTGAAAAGGCGATGGAAGAATTCAAGTACTCGTGTGCTGGCTACAGTGTCGCCACCTATGTGTTAGGCGTGGGAGATCGACATGGTGACAATATAATGCTCAAGAGAAACGGACAGGTAAGCCATTTACGGCAATATTGTTTAAAAAATATATACATTTTGTGAATCGCTTTGTATAGAAGAATTGCAAGGATATTCAATGAAACCTTGTTTATGTATTTTAGGTCATATAGAGATTAAATTATGAGTTGATAAATATTTTTCATTTGTTCACTTACTCACTCACCCTCTCTATCCCTCTACCTTGCTTGTGTCTTTAAGGCTTTATATAAAGGTGAAAATATGAGTTCATTAGCATTTTTCATTTGCTCTCTCACTGACTCACTCTCCATATATATACATATCTCTCTCTCTCTCTCTCTCTCTCTCTCTTTCTTTCTCTCTATTTCTCTCTTCTTGCTTTTGTTTCTTGTTAATATAAAGGTTTATCTGAATAATATTTGTAATATCGACCTACCATAATGTGAGCGTAAAGCGATAATTTGTAAGTGCTAGATAAGCGGCAATTATACAGTGATAGATTAAACTTTGGAATTTCTTTTGCAGCTTTGTCATATTGACTTTGGCCACATCATGGGCAACTTCAAGAAAAAGTTCGGCTTCAACCGCGAGCCCGCTCCGTTCCAACTGACCGCTGACTTTGTGTATCTCTTGAGCAAAGGGCCCGCAAACGATCAAAAGAGCTTTGAACAGTAAGGGTGTATTTCACTACCTAATGCTAGATTAGCTTTCAATGTTGAAACAAAATAATGGGAACCAATGACGAAATATGTAAAAGGGCCCGCGAATTATCATAAGAGCTTTGAACAGTAAGTGTGTATTTCATAAGATTAGCTTTCAATGTTAAAATAAATGGGAACCAATGACCAAATGAGAACATTGAGTGTGGTAATATTTTAATTTAAAGGTCAGCATGTAAGATTTGTTTCAGTCTTAATGTTGAGCAGAGCAAATTTAATTTGACAAACTTACCTTTGTTTTTCTTATTTTGTCATGCTTAATTATAAGGTAATTATCATCATTTTTTTTTTTTTTTACATTTTCAAACAGTATTGCGAAGATACATAGGATACATGATCCGTCGCCAAGGTTGTAAGTTTCTTAGCACACTCCTTCGTAGGATTAATTCTAACATATTTTTAAAAGGTCTTTCTTATTCTTTTGCAGTTTCAAAGAGATTTGCGAAGAAGCGTATATGATCCTTCGCGAAGACCGCAAGCGTTTGGTGACGCTCTTCCTTATGATGGTCAACACAGGTATTCCAGAACTACCCAATGTGGCGGCGATCCAAAAACACCTGCACAAAACCCTGCAGCCTGAGAAAAGCGACGCGGAAGCAAGAAAACTCTTTCGAGAACAAATCAAAATTGCAATGAAAAAGTCCTTTATGGTCGCATTGCATGGACAGTTTCACAATATCAAGCATTAAGTATGGACGCCAATACTTGCCGAATATATGAGGCATTGTAAGCTATAAACTCGTGCAAAATAGTCAAGAGTGCTTATTTAATTTAGCAAAAAGAGCAAATATTAGTGTAAAAAGAAACCTTATTCAAAGGAAAGTACAATCGGGGTCCATTTTTTTTTTTAAGCGAATGGATATGCGAATAAATATTTGTTTTATAAAATCGACAAATACACACAGGGAAATGTGTCGCTCCCATCAATCTAGTGCAAGATTTTGTGATAATTGAGAGCTTCGGGAATCTGTTGAAAAAAAAACGTACGGCATTGGTGGTTATGTCTCAATTTAATATGATTGATGTAGCATGTTTTTTTCTGTGCTATTTCAATACAGTTAGCTTATATTCAAATGCATCTGGCCCTTTGAATTTCTAATAGGTTTCTATTCTCACTTTACAGTATATTTCAATCGTGCTATATGAATGTGTCTGTTTGTGTATCTATCTAATCGAATACCATCGTGTTCAAGTAATATTTGCTTAGTTTAATTTTTCTCGTGCATTTTATCCGGAGATTGCAAAAGCAACTGGCCACTATGCATTAACCATTTATGAACGCAAGCCGGGACAGTGTCTTTGGACAGTCTTGTTTATTGTTTTCTGCTTAACCAAAGTGCCTTTATATACTGTGTAGGAATTATAGAATTAAAATATATACAATTATACACAACTTTTCTTTTATCTTCTCTGGCCTTGAATTTTGTGCAGCAGAGAAATTATGCTCTGTACTAGATAAACTTGTTCTTTGTCCGTGAAACAAAATACACTTGAAAGGTTCTAGGCATAAATGTTAAAATAGGAAAGTTTAGTTTTGGGGACAATCGACTACAAACATAATATGAAAAATCATGTAACGCGTATTTCATCTCAGTGCAAAAAAATACTTCAATCTCTTAATAATATATTTATGCATGGATCCCCTCAAATTCAAAATGATAAGAGATGTTGCTTGAAAATGAGAGAATGTTCTAAAAGTGTAGTGTAAAAGTGGTTACAGTCGACATCAGTTAACCTGATAACCAAATGCTGACTCACATAATTAAATTATCTGACGTATCAGATTAAACGATATCAGAATAGCTTATATCGACTGAATCGACATGACCAAGCCTATTTGCTCTTTGTTAGATAGGCTTGCTCGTTTTAACATACAAAATGTATGCATGAGTATGAATGTTTCTTGTTGAAATAATCGCTTATTTCCATCTCTAGTCTATAATTGTACTTTTCAGTTAGTTTCAGAGATACCTGTTTACTAATTCCATGTCTAATTTATAATGCAAATGTAAATATCATATGGGAAGCTATCCGGTCAATTGTTATTGTAAATTAAAATAATAAGGATTCATTATATTGTGTGTTACATCATATGTAATTTCACTTATGATCGGTCAAGCTACTTAGTTTGGAATACTTAGTAAGTAATGCACATGATAAAAATAGATTGAGATATTTCGATTTCAAAATAATGCTAATGAGATTTATAGTTTTATTTATTATGAATAGAAAGAGACCCTTTAAACAAGCTGTGATACATTTTACTTTGTTTAACGTTTTGCAAAAAAAATATATATTGCAAATTTGCGAAGCACAACTTATTATTTTGTGAACTTTCTTGGTAGACGCCTAATTATAAATATAGATTTTTATTTTACAAAGTGTACTTATAGAAATGATCTTCATTGTCATTTTATTTTTGTATTTTCACTCTTTTTTCACCGTTGTATCTTTGGCTTTATAAAAGCACTCTATGCTGCATGTTCACTTATTATGCAATTAAATATACGCAGATAAAAGTTTTTTCTCTTCTAGTTTTTGACTTCAAACTATGCAGTGTGGTAAAAGCCACTATCAATAATGCATGCTTTTGTACTTTGTATAAAATTCAATAAATAAACAAATATATAAAACGAGTTCTTTTTTTTCACACACGTAAGGATATGACAAAGGCATCAGTTATTTGCATATGTTTAAAGAACTGAAAGGACTGAAAAACATCTTGTCAGGGCCAATGAATGAATATTTATATAAAAGATTAGAGATATCTTATATCTGATGCGAAATTTGAAGATTCATACAGCTTCGATATACAGTAGACTCTCGTTAATCGGAACCCCTCGGGACCGGTCATTTTGGTTCCGATAAACTGTGGGTTCCGATTAACAGTAGTAAATTTGTATAAACATACGATTATGGGATTTCAAAATCGGTTCCGATAGACAGATAGTTCCGATTAAAAGACTTCCGATTAACGAGAGTCTACTGTAGTGAAAATTAATGCACATACTTGTTTTTACAATGAACGTGCAAAAGCTACCGATCCCGGGCCGGTGGACCACCACTTATGCTATTATCTGACAAGAAAATTGTTTCAACAGTTTTGATATTTTTATTGTTTACATGCAAGTAGAAAATACAACGACGAAATCATACAACGACGAACAAGGTATACAAGAGTATTAATTTAATTTGCTCAAGTATGATTATATCAGTTTTGTCACAATTAGTATGTACTGATAGGGTGTTCTATCATTTGTACATAATCCCCTTAGCTGTACACCGCTCTCCACAACCCTTTTAAATAATAACCGTCTATTTCTCAAAATCATAAATATTAATATACCGTTGTATTTATGACCCCGCCATTCCTTGGATTAACGTTCATTGGCCTTATTTATAGGTTATATATTGGTACCTCACCCTTATCCTGTCGTATGAGTATTTCGAACTAAGACGTTGAACGAGAACTCATCATATTTACACCATATTTTGCGGCATTTATGTTATAAGTGTTCGATATTTGATGACTAGCAAATAACGACAAACATCAGACACCACAATTGTATGTTTTGCTAAATATAAATAAATACATCGAATCTACAATTTGCCGTTCGTATCGACATTGGTGACTTTCGGAACCTTTGGATCATTGATGCCTTCCATTTCACATTTCAATTTCGCGATATCGGCCAGCGACTAAAACAGAGCAAAGTTGTTCATATTAATCAAACTAGATATGTACTTTGAATAACATTTTATAGAAAGCATATATACATGAACATGACTTTTGACAACCTAGATGATTAAATGTATTGACTACAAACTTGTATGGAACATTCTTATTGGTATTGTTGTTCACTAAAAATAATATTTATGAAATGATTAAACATACATTTAGATTTCAACATTCAGAAGTACAACACACATATTCGTGAATCGTAAAATTATAATATTGTATTAAAATGTGACACATGTAATTTATTGCATGTAAAATATTTGAGAAAGTATTTCATATTATTTTTCTCACCTCGAATGTACGTGGTTCATAGATGGCTAAATCTGCTAAGACCCTCGAGTTTAAGTTCACGTGACTCTGTATAAGAAAAAGAATTTCAACAATATTATATATTAAAATATTATATGTACAATACGAAAGGTTTTTATTTTGTTATCATTACGGCTTCGTTTGATTGTCTCTTCAAGTAAAAAACCTACAATTATAGACAAAAGAAGCAAAATGTGTTCAATTTACGCCCATTATAATCACAATATTTTAATAAATTGAATCATTCAATAATCATTCCATATTCCTATACGTCACTCTTCGTACTGTGTCTCTCTACTCTATGAAAGTATATTTTCCTGTATATTCATCTCTTTTTTCTTTCATAATCTTCCTTTCTACCTTACCCTTGCGAGGCCCTCGAGAAACTGACCACCAGTTGTATGATGTTCTCTCGCCGCCGCATCAATTCTTTCTATGCATACCTGTAAAATAAGTAATGAGATTACATACCATAACATGGTTATAAATATGTTTTGGTTTTGCAATGCTTCATTGGGTTGCAATGTCTCATATTGAAATTCCGTCAAATGTTTTACCCTGTTTTCGTATAATAATTGTAAAGAAATTTTAATGATTAACTTTTCACCATAGAAGTATAAACATGTCTTTGCCATTGCCGTATTTTCCAAATGGCCCCGAGTTCTGGAGGTCGGGGACCCCGAGGGCCGCTAACTGTTTAAAAGCCCATACATATAAATATATGTTCGAGCTCGAGCTGAATTGTACATTAGAAGGATCGGCAATACTTTACCTGTTTTGCATCTCTTGCAAAAACTTTCTCATTTATGGCTTTAAATTTTAGACCTCTTCTCATGCTTAGTGTTGCCAATTTTCTGCAATATCGTGATCGTCCAAATCGATTCTGCAAAGAGAAGAACACATTCATCATGTATAAACAACGAGAAAGCCCCAACCGCCCGGAATCGGGATATAGTACTTGTATCTTGGCTAATGTAGCGCGGATAATCGCTATCTCCACTAAAGCAAATTACGTCCGAACTATGACAAGGACACAGTGCATAACAAGAGAATGCCCAAACCGCTACCCCCATTCGAAGGACTATGGACTTTTGAGTGGTTACGGTTATACATTTATTTTATCCCAATTAAAATAAGTTATTTTTAACTTTATCTGTCCAATCACCTTAAAAGCACATCTGCATTTATATCAAACGCTTTCTATGTATTCAATTACCATTTATCTTATTGTTCTGTTTTTTTTTAAGTGCCAAATCGAACCAATTCGACATACCAGGACCTATCATTTAAGCATATAACCAAGTTTCCATGACCTTTCGTTCATAAGTTAAGCCGGTACAAGAAAGTGTTGACGGACGGACAGACACCCAACTATATAGGCTCCTAATTTTGGGGTTAGGCGTATTAATTAGAATGTAAAGGAACAAGCTTGAAGGTGACGGATACTTGAAGCTGTACGAGGTCAAGAAGATGTTTCGTTTCGAAAGGTCTTTTCGGCGAAAGTTGAAATAACGCATTATCTGACATTTCAGAGCTTACTGTTACATAAACACTAATATACGACAATGTGGCATTGTTTGATAGAAGGATAAATTGAAAGTTGTTGGTTAAAACTAATATAAAATGTATTTTAAATACAATGGGCGATAATCGAGATGTAAAATTTCATCAATAAACTTCACGTCATAATCAATTATTTACATGTCATACATATTTAATTTGATCAATAATGACAAACAAGACTGTATTACCAAAGGAAAACTGTTAAACAACGTGATTTATTGCATATAAAGACTTCGGCCGATATTGATCTTTCCAACGAATCATCGTTCAATTATGGTTAAAGTGGTTTTGTTCCATATTTAATAATAATCATAAAGGCAAACGAGTTAGTAAAGACTCCTTTCAATCCCCTCTTTTCGCGCGCATTCAGTTTGAAAGCTGTCAATTCTTTTATATCTTATCAACGTCCAAAAAAAAAACTCATAATCTTGTTGTATCTAGACAACAGTGTCCTTACCTAAAGTATGGTTCGGACCGATGGCCATTATTATCCAGTAGTACAAGTTGCATAACTATAAGTTGATGTTGTCGGTTTGGTCTCTGTTCATTGTTTGAGAGTGTTGGTGGAATAGTTCAGGTAAGGGGTTGTCGCCAAAGATCCAGGTCATTGCGCAAGACAAGGAAGTACAAGTGCTTGCGCAAAGTACATATGTCCGATACTACAATCTAGCCGAAAACACCTCGCTGCCCTCGTTGTATTTTTCCTATCGCTAACCTTGTACAAGAAAGCGATGACAGTGGACCTGAGGGTTATGATATCGAACAGTTGAAAGACATAAAATGGTGGTTGAATATTCCGCCACAAGAAAAGTATCTTGACTGGAGTTATATTTCATCGGCTTCGTTTTCCTCCCTCTATTATCGCTCACTTACCCATGTGTTTCTTTGAATCCATTGCAATCTCCACCATCGCATTGGGTTCACACATTTCACTTTATTATTGAACCGTCTGTGATGGCCAGCCAATACGGCAGATAATACTCTAGTAAGGAACATTGTTTGAATAATATTTTGGCAGGTCAAATACAAAACTGGTTTCCAGTTCAATCTATAACCGAACTATTCATTTTTCAACATTTTGCCTTGTCGGGTAATAGCTAATAACTTGGGGGTCCAGCATAAAGGTTGGGCTTTATATCAGGGGCATCCAACGGATCTGTTCTGCAATATATCTGTTCTGCTAGCTAGGAAAATCAGCCCACTTTTTCTCATTCATTTTCCATGGAATGATATA
>LQRL01102978.1:861-15141 GCA_001703475.1 Hydroides elegans
ATTTTTGGCCAACTTCCGGTAGCCGAAAGTGTCAAAAGGCATATGTACACACAAAGACCATTCATTTGAACATATTTCCAGGTCTCTACGACCGTCTTTTAGAAAGATACAGCCTGGAAAGCTCATGTTTCGAAAAATAGCTGTTTTGGACATTTTGGCCAAATTCGGCTATCTCCGGTGGTCGAATATGGCCAAAACTGTCAAAAGGCACATCTACAGGCCAAGACCTTTCATATGAGCCTACTCCCAGGTCTCTACGACCATCCGTTACAAAGAAACAGCCTGGAAAAGCCTATGTTTCGAAAAACCGATATTTTTGGACATTTTGGCCAAATTCGGCCATTTCCAGTGGCTGATTCTGGCAAAAACTGTCAAAAGGCGCATCTACAGGCCAAGACCTTTCATATGAGCCTACTCTCAGGTCTCCACGACAATCCGTTACAAAGAAACAGCCTGGAAAAGCGTTTCGAAAAACCGTAATATTTGGACATTTTGGCCGAATTCGGCCATTTCCGGTGGTCGAATCTGGCCAAAACTGTCAAAAGGCACATCTACAGGCCAAGACCTTTCATATGAGCCTACTCCCAGGTCTCTACGACCATCCGTTACAAAGAAACAGCCTGGAAAAGCCTATGTTTCGAAAAACCGATATTTTTGGACATTTTGGCCAAATTCGGCCATTTCCAGTGGCTGATTCTGGCAAAAACTGTCAAAAGGCACATCTACAAGCCATGGCCTTTCATATGAGCCTATTCCCAGGTCTCTACCACCATCCGTTACATAGATACAGCCTAGAAAAGAATCGATGACGGACGGACAGACGGCAGATGGACCGACGGACACCCCGAATCTATAGGCCCCAACGTTTGGGGTTGGGGCCTAAAAATGACACTGGATATGGAAACGGAACAGATGTAAACCTTGATTTCTAAGACTTCTTCCAATTTTTGGCCATTGTTTTTCGTCCATAATATAGCATATATGTATATTAATATAATGTGAAAATATAAAGTTTGAATACGAAGTAGAAGTTGCAAAATATGAAATTTGAAAGCTGTTGCATTTCCATATCCAGTCAAAAATACATATAGCTTCCCTTGTAAGCTTGGGATAACCTCATCTGTATTTTCTTATTTGCCTAAGTTACTGGGCTATGAAATTCATATATGCATTTGCTTTCGGCGTCAATAAGAACTGATATAAGAAATTCAGGGAATATAAATGAAATTTGGACCAAGAGCCTTTCTACTGACACACATTCGTATCCTCCCTCGTCATTCGCATTTTTAAGATTGAATTATCTTCAATTATCGCTCATTTCACACAGTGGTTTAAATATATTTTCTAGACAAAATGGCATTTATTTTGCCGAAATACAGAGAATGGTAATGAAGTTAATGAACAATAATGGGCATGGTAAGGAAAACCATTAAAGAGAGCGGGAAAGGGGCGTAAAATTTTGGGCAAAACACAACCTGAATGTCCTTCACCTTAACAAAGTAATGGCTATGCCAATTACCTAAAACAAAGAAACCGATCGGATACGTATCGTCGTAGGTTGATCCGGCTTAGGTTTTTATTCGTACACACAAATAAAGTATCCGCAAGATTACTTTCGATACTGTTGACCATACATTGCTTGTAAATTATTTCAAATGTTATGGTGTATGAGGTACATCTTCTTAATTCCTAGAAAGTTACATTTGTAATAAAAAAGCAATATGTCAATTATTGTTATCATAATTCAGTAGAGCAAACAATTAAGTGTGGAGTACCATAGCGGTCAATACTGGGTCCCTTCAGTTTAATTCATATATAAATGATATGTACAAAGTGTCGTTAACTAATGATGAATTGATCAATTTACCCTAAAACAAATGATTTAGGGTCAATAAATTATCATTATTAGTTACAAAATCGAATTTACATAGACTATCAGCTCAATTAGTGCCTTCATGTTAACAGTTACTGTAGAAAAATAGTCAAAGTTATACGAGTTATAAAGGAAAAAATACAAAATAAATGATTGCATAGTATTCTGCTATAATATATAATTCGTTGATTTTTTTGTTTCTGTCTTATTGTTGTGAAATTTAGGGCAACACCTATGTGATTCTTCAACATAAGCCAATTATACTATAAACGAGGGTTATTCGAGTTAAAGGAAAAGTGTCATATCTTGATCACACCAGTATAATTTTTAACAAGTCAAAACTTTATAAACTTAGAGATATTATGGATTTGAATATATGTGTAATGATGGATATGGCAAATAAAAGTTTATTACGAAAGCATGTCCAAAGCAGCTTTATATAATTAAATGGAGGTACATTAATATAACACAAGGAGTAAAAACTGTTTTTCACAATTCAAGTCTGTACAAAACGTAGAAAAAAGGTATCTAAATCTGGAATCCTCCTCCAATATTGATAAAAGAAATTGTGTCTTTATGTAAATCTATAAGTGCTTTCAAAGGACCATGTGCAACTTTTATAAGAAAAATGCTCCGGAAGTAGGGCATACAGTAGATAGAAATTATTCTTCAAGGAATGATTTTTTTTTAATATATTTTGAAAGCCCATTATTTAAGGTATCAAAAATAAGTTTTATTATTTTTCAACTAGATCCACTTAACATTTTATTTGACATCAAAACCCTTACATTAATATAATGATGATTTAAGGGGGTCCATCCATTATCGAAATGATTTACCTGTATTAAGAATTATTAATCCAGTAATCTTTCTAGATATATATCTTCTAGATATATTTCTAGATATATATCTAGTAGATTTATCGTTATGATACTACATAACATTGTATTATATCTAAAAATGGACACAGTTCACCAGACTTACTAAGCTGTATCTCATGTGGTATAAACACAAATTTGGTCAAGGGCGCATTCGACCTCCAAGTTGAATTTTATATCATTAGAAAGATATTATACAAAAAATATCATATCTAAAATCCAGCTGACCAAAAATAAACTTTTTAATGAAATTTAATGTTGTTTCTGAGACTATTGAAACATCGTATTTCAATACAAGCTCTAAAAAATTTCTGTTAAAAAATCAAATTTTCCAATCTATATGGATAAATTATAATTTTACACTATTTATTGAATTAAATATTTTAATGAATTTCAAACAATAACTGTAATGAACAGAATTTTATCAAGTTATACGTCCTGTTGCTCAAATAAGCAACCATTACGGACAGTTTATAAGTAATTGCATTTTAAATTTCAACAATTTGTCATATCAAAGTGCTAGGTATTGATTCTCTTGACTCTTTAAATTAAGATTATCAAATGTTTTGACAAATTACTTTTTTCGGTTGTATTATTTTTTGAAATAAATATAATTAAGGACTGAATATCGGCCAACTTGCATAAGGTGAAAGTTCCTTATGTCCCTTCAGTCATAAAGTTATTTTGGGTGTTTTTTTCTCTATGAAAAGAACTGCATTATGCATTTGATTACCTATTGATAACATGGAAAAACAATATCAATAATTCAATGTTTTTTTTTTCTAAAATGTGGGACGGATTCGATTTGTAACATCAATCTAGAATTAACAGTATTCGTGTTTTAGCATTTTATTTGAATTTGATCATTTTTCAATGAAATATTAATTAGAAAGTGTAATTAAATTAATACTCTTATGATTGAACATAACGTTTGTATTCTTTTATTCATATAATATGGCCTTAATGGCAAGAAATACTCGATGGCTTCGTATATTCTAACGCACAACTATGCAAAACACGGGATACCCCACCCCTGTTGTATGTTCATTTATGACAAAACTGTTCATTTGTTTCCAATGAAAATTAACCATTTTATTATTTAAATGTAATGTAATAACATAACAAAATTTCATTCAAATAGAAAGGGAACAGAAATTCCACGATATCGCGCTTGATCCTTAGAAATGTTAAACAATCTCAATTACTATTGAAATACACGTAATGCAATTATGTGTACATAAATAAAATATCTTCCAGGAATAAAATAATTTACTTACGATATGAAATAATGTGATATGATTACTTTTGCACTTAGAAGTGTTTAAGTTATGTAGTTAATGCTTAGTGACACAGGGATGGCAAATATGTAAACAAGACATATTTTCCTCTGACCAGTATCTTTTCGTCATCTGCGTTATATAAAAATGATTAAAATGTGTTATATTTGTTCAAATACATACATGTTACATTACGAAATATAACATTATGAAACTATGATAGATTGTCTATATTATCTTTAAAGTTAATTCAACTTAATGCCACAACATCTATGATTTAAATAAATCTAACTTGAGACCTGAGATGATTACGGTTTGAGAAACTTGGAATGGATTTAAAATCAATTCATTCAGATATATACAAGTGGGCTTCACGTTTCGGCAACTGATATACCGACATATTGACCCATTACGCTTATTTTGGTATTCCTGTCCTTTCTTGAAATCATTTTGATACATCAGAATCATTTTCAACATATACATCGGCCTACTTAGTATAATGAAAATCATCATAATTGAATAAAGGATTTCAGATTTTTATTGCAATGCATAGCACCACCCCCCATTTAAAGCGTCCCGCGTTTTGGCACTTCCAAAAAAAAACTAGTTAAATTTCTATGTAGAAAATTACACCGGAACAGGGTTGATAAGTTTTGAAAGTTGTTGATGCTTGGTAAGTAAGTATATGGGTTGTTATCAGGCTATTGAAATAGGAGTAATGGATATTTTTTCGGGAAAGTTTATTCAAAAATATTATTTTTTTTCTGTACAGTAATAAGAAATTCAACCCCTAGACACTAATGAGCTTAATATTTCCAACATTGTTTTTCAAATTTCACGTACACTGCTTTTGACTATGGATACGATTATTAATTGTTTGTTGAAAATCAGGAATCTCATTTTGGGGAGCATTTATACATATTATCATCAACCGTCATATAAATGATAAAATCGAGTTATGTTATAACTAGATTATATTTTCAAGAAATCCAGTAAGTAAAAACTGTGTACGATAAACGCAGTGATTTCCCTAAAATATTTTAAAATATTTTTATTGATTATGATTAAATGTCTTTCAATTTAAACGGATATATATGTTTGTTTTGATAGTTTGATACACTTTTAAAACATATGGTAACATCTCAAATAAGGGTGATATTCCAATATTTAGTAAATTCGAAACGTGAAACACACTTGCATTGCATTTGGTTGAAACCCAACTGGGCAAGGACTAGTTTAAGTGATGGCGTCGAGATGGTTTTACGTGGTTGTTATGCGAACTTTATTCAAGTTTAGGGGATTTGGAATGGATTAAGAAGCAATTCATGGGGCCTAAAATGTGATTCAAATAGCCCTAACTGGGAACCTAGGTTAAGGGTTACAGCTAGTTATGGAAAATGGTTTGGCGGAAGTAGGAATGGATTAAAAAGCCATTCATTCAGCTTTACATGTGATTTAATTACACCTTACTGGGGACCTAGGGTTAGAGTAACGGCTAGGGATAGTGTTAGGAATTGTGTCGGGATGGTTTCACGTGGTTGCTATGTGAAATTAATTTGGTCTTAAGGAATTTGGATTGGCTAAAGAAGCGATTCATGCAGCAATATGTGATTAAAATAATTCGGAATGGATTCTAAAGCAATTCAAACAGCTAAATATGGAATTAAAATAGCCCCAACAGGGACATAGGGTTACGGCTAATGGTTAGGGTATATGTCATGAATGGTGTCAGAAGCTTTACGTGGTTGCTTTGTGAACTTGGTTTGGTTTTGAGGAATTTTGAATTGATTTCAAAGCACATTAAGCTAATACCATGCCTGTTATTTGTATATGTGAGGTCATCGCTATATTTATTTATGGTCCATCTCCGAGTTGCAGTGGTAAGAAATGCGGAGGAAGAAAAACTGCTTAGTCACACCATCCCCCAAAAATATAAGCTGATATGCTGTATAACGCATATGACGAGAGTGAATATGAAGAAAAAGCAACGTTTCGGATTAATCTTTGTTTATAGCCAAAACATACAAGAAATTCCAAGATAATAAGCAATATGGTTCTCTAAACGCACCAGTTATAAATTGGTGCTTCAAAAGAATAAATTCAATGGTATTTTTCATGCTTAACGTTTTGTTTGCTTTATATGAATTAATGTTACCGATTTTTAAATATTTCTTTTTGAACAAAAGATAATTGAAGCTTAAGCGTAGATATAAAACAAACAAATTTTTTATTCGTATTTTATTTAAGTTATTCATATTAAACTAAAGTGATAGTGACAAAGTCACTGAACATGAAACTCATAACTTGACATCCATTAGAGCACCTAATACGTTTTCATTCTGAATCAACTCGCGAGTTTTTGAGGAACACTCACAAATTGAATGCCTTTGTGAAATTGCTGTGGCATCTTCAGGTTTCTGACAACTTTCTTTCTCACAATAGATTCGTCATCTATGCACTGTTTTACAAGATGCAGCGAACCTTTATTTCGTTCAGTGACAGCAAACATTGCAACAAGCTCGTCCCGAGTTTCAAGCTGGCATTTTTCCAATTGATTGTTCACTGAAGTATGACTAGTTGATTCCGATGAACCATCGATTTTAGCCGAACTATCCGCTTTAGCTAGAGTTTGATCGGCCACGTGCACATCTGATGGGTTGTCGAATTGAGCCGAAGTAGGTTCGGTGGTATTCGTCAAAGAAAGGGTTGAGGTTTCTGAAATAGCTGCAGAGGACGTCTTGTTTTCAGTCGTGGAGGTGTGTTCAGACTCCCCAGGTTTATGACTCATTTTGCGAGTAATTATATCGTAGCCAATACCGTAATAAAACGGATCCGATAACTCGGGTATACACTGGCTAAGGTCGTCCTCAACATCGACTTTGGACATATCACATACTAACTCAACTTCTTGCGTAACAACATCAAAACTGAACACCTTCTCTGCAACAAAATAGATCTTATTTCCATGCATTGCATGACGCATAGAACCGGTCGGCAGCTCGATACCAGTTAATAATTCCTCTTGGCCTCTCTCTAAAAAGAAATCAAGTGTGGCATGTCTCCATAATTCAGTTTGTTCTCTTAACGAAGAATCTTCAGCCCTTGCATCCGACCAAAGGTTCCTGAGTTGAGGTGACAAATCGAGATCCAGAGAATACATTTGAAACCCAGAGCAAGCGTAAATGGTGGATTTGGAAACGAGTAACGTGGTTTGGTAGATGAACGTGGGGAGACTAGGCAGGGAGCGCCATCTTTTGAGTGTTGCGTTCCAAACGGAGACGGTGACTGATTTTTGTCTGGAAGCAGAGAGAACATGCATGTGATAAAAAAACAAAGATACCAGTCCTCGGTGTGGACAAAATCCTTGATGATGAATCAAACAAAAATTGTCCAAAAAATGATATTAGCCTATTACCTCTGTTTAAATCAATGTCTTTCAACACATTAATTACTTGAGCGAAGTCTTCATAAATATAAATCACACAAAAAATCATAATATTAAACCTATGTATCATAAATAATTACTAACGGGTTCGAATTTCTTCAAACAAAAACAAGTCAAAACCTTGGACACCTTGCAAATTATGATAAGGGAAATATCAGGTAAATACAATCTGACATATGATTTAAAGTAACCATAATCAGGTAGAATCTAATGATTTTATTTAAAGAAACAGTAGGTCTGACGCGGACCAATGATATGTCTCCTTACCGATATTTGGAGAAACCGCCAGCCACATACAGATTGCCCTCGTGATCAGCAGTCAAGGCATGGTTACGTCTCGGTTCGTCCATCCGTCCAACCACCGTCCACTTCTGCGTCCAATGATCAAAGCGCCACATGTCCATGTTCCATTTACCCGAGCCCAAGTCCAACTCACCTCCCACGACGTAGATGTAGCGTTCGCTTGCGCATATCTGTATCAGAAAAATGTAACAAAGAATAAATTATTTGTATATTATGTTGTTAAGATCATGGCCAGCATATTAAGAAGACGGGCAATTAAACGGGTAATAAAACTATATTTCATTAAGTTCTGAACTGTGCTAACTAAGTCATTTGCCGTATTTCGGTGTTAACCTTGCGTAATATCTGATTCAGATTACACCATTCCATAATCCAGTCATATGATCTATAATGCATTTAATATAGAGCAATTAAGATAAGAGATAATATTGTTTTACAACTTAACAATTTCTAAATGGGTACCCGAAATTTGATAATGCGTTAAACAACTGCTAAATTAATTCATTTTTTAGGTGAAGCTACACTAAGTGATTGAGATTTCCACTAAGAATGATTGGACACTTTAGCCTACCTGATAACCATACGTCGACTCTGGCAGAGGAATTTCCGCCAGTTTCTTTAGCTCATGACTTTCCATATCAAGTTTGTACAGCACCCCTTTGGCAACATTTTGAGTCCGTCTATAATCCCCATCGTCATCAGAATCGTGATGCTCCTTGGCAACAACAATTGGCAATGCAACGATACAGTCATATGGATAGCAACGAGTCAGAATTTCCGTCTCTGGATCTGAACCTGAGTCATCGCTATCTCTAGAATTCTCATTCGTGGATGCATTTACGTTGTCATTGGTAGTTTCACCAGAATTACCATGATTTAAACGGCCATCGCTAAAAGGATTATTCAAAGCGATTAATGCGGTTGATTCACCAGTTTGTGATGTTCGATCTCTGTTTTGTTCTGAGTTAGATGTAGTACGTGATTTGTCATCTTTTGCACTTTGGATTATAGACCTGAAATTATATTTTATTCCTGTGGGATCAGCGATTAACTCAGTCAACCTGGAACAGGGTAAATTTGAAAACCGAACATGCTGAGCGAAGATTTCCGCGGCATCCATCAAATGCCAGCCGTCTGATTTACTTTCGTTTTGCAACAGAAATGCCTTAACCGCTTCAAACATGGTCGATTCGGATTCGATATGTAGTTCATCCAACTTTATTAAAGATTCGAATGCTTCCAATGAGACGTCTTTGAAATCCGCCTCTTTGACAACATCTTCAAAGTTCAACGCGATAAAACTCCGTGCGACCGCCGATAGGTCTTCTAAAAGCAACTGCGATGCTAGCGCTAGTATATTGAGGCAATTGGCCGCACGCATATTTTCGTCTAGATATTCCACACACAGTGCATGCACTTCATGAAACTGAAACATGTGTGACGTCATGATGACATCAGCAATTGTGCTCATATCTAGGTCAAGAACTCCATTCAAGCATTGGTTCCATATCATCTGAAAACCTGTGTATGATACATCCCTTAGTGTAATCACTTCTTGATTGCATTCGCTCATTTGCGAACCAAACATGGCTTTGAAGTAGTCACTTTGATTACATAGGATGTCTTTGTCACAAGTTATTTCTTTGCCCTCGATTTGGAGTCGGACCCGGCGAGTAGTTTCGTCACCAGCCATCTCAGCAGTAGACATTAATTCACCCCCTGTATGAATGAAAAAACACAAAATGTGGGACGTCAAGTATTGATTCATCATAAAAAAAGGAAATCTTTATGGAACAGAAGAAAACCCAACCGCCACCAAATGTTTTTTTTTATAAGAAACATATATTTTGGCATAATTGTAAACACATCATCTAGTTTATAGCCCCTAATTGTGTATATATTTACATCCGTTCAAAATGTTTAGTCCAAACATCTTTTTCCTTATGAAAATCACTATATCTGGAAGTTATCACTATATTCGCCACTCACATTGGGCAGTTTTACATTATGTTACTTATTTCAAATCAATGATATTTTTAAAGACTGTGTGAACATATTTCTAAAATGACTATTTTGGCAAATGTCACCATTTCCGGCTACCGGAATTCGGTTAAAACTGTCAAGTAACTTTTTTTTTTTTTTGACCTGTAATTACGACTACTCGTTTCAATATGTTTACAATATAACCTTACTCGTTCATATGTAAAATGCTTTATCATTTATGGATCAATGTTTGTCAATGTCGACATTTTGGGTAAAACGAATAAGACATAATCTATCAAATGACACAGTCATTCGTCGATGTATTTCATTTGCATGCGACTTCAGGTATGCAAGAGGGAGTGACTATAAAATGACAAGGAAGTATTTGTGAAACACGAGCAGGCCCCAACCGCCCCCAAACTCGAAGGGGTGTAGTTTTTTTGTAGATTTTAAATATATCTTATATGAAAACCGCTATTTTTGGCCAATCTAACAACCTCCGGTCGGGCTTTTTTTGACCGAAATGTTTTTGACCGAAATGGTCAAAAGGCACATCTAAGGACCAAGACCTTTCATTTAAGCCTATAACCATCTATGACCTTCCGTTTAAAAGTTCGAGCCCGTACAAGCTCAAGTCTTGAACACCCGCCGTTTTTGTCTATTTGGGCCAATTTGACAACTTCCGGTCGGGTGTTTTTGGTCGAAATGATCAAAAGGCACATCTACGGACCAGGACCTTTCATTTGAGCCTATAACCAAGTCTCTATGACCTTCCGTTCAAAAGTTCTAGCCCATACAAGCTTAAGTCTTGAAAAAAACCGCTAATTTGGCCAATTTGACAACTTCAGGTCGGGTGTTTTTGACCGAAATGGTCAAAAGGCACATCTACGGACCAAGACCTTTCATTTGAGGGTTCCATGTCACATGTCCGAAGGTTCACATGTCCGAAGGTCCACTTGTCCGAAGGTCCACTTGACCGAAGGTTCACATGTCCGAAGGTTCACTTGTCCGAAGGTTCTAATTTCCGAAACTACACATTGACAAACATTTAGATTTTATGATTGATAATAGAAAATATACCAATACCATCTGTAAATTTCGCCGCCTTTAGGTAAGCACATAATTCGATGGAAATACCACGCGTACTTGGACTCTTCAAATGTGACAAAACGGTCCGCTTGTAATGGCCTCTCTCAACTGTCTAGGTTTAATAAGCGATCATAAACACACGACTTATTGCCCTAAAACCATTTCGACTTTTACGCCCTATACACTTTTAATAAAAAATATAAATATGTCGCACTATCCTCTCCCCCCCCCCCCTAAATTCCCAGAAGATATCGGCATCCTCCAAGATATTTGGAAAAATCGTGTGGATGACACTTGTGAATTTTTGAAAAGTATAAACATACATTATTTCGTTATTATCAATATGTTTCATTTAGTTTTATGGTTTTGGCGATTAGGTGATTTTTTAGGTATAAAAAGTCAAGCAAACCTATTGTAACATTTCAGTCCAATAAGAAATGGTCAAAACTTTGTTGAAAAGTTTAGGATAACGGATATTTGACATAATAGGCTCTAATTCAAAATGGCAAATGCTGTTCTGGCACAAAATTGTGTTGTTGGACTGCTAGCTGCCTTTTAGCCCATCCAAAAGTGTTTGGAAGAAGGGTGCGTCTCGAATTTGATGGAAATTTACCCTTTCAGCTTCATTTCTAATGGATAGAGATAGGATTTAATGTTCACATTGACAAAATCTTGCAAAATGCTTATAGACAAAAAAATTGAAAAATGCTTTTTTAGTCATCAATTTATTTAAACCTTTATTGGAAAATCTCCATTTGTCGTTAATATAGCATGGGTCATGATGCAAACATGTGTGAAAACTTGAGGAATTCTCTTCCAATCGGTTGGGGGAGGGTCGGGCAGCTGGTTGGGAGTAGGATTTATATTTTTCAATCACACAAAAAAATAGTTTATCAACGTGTTTCTTCTGATAACAAAACCTTCGGACAAGTGGACCTTCGGACATGTGAACCTTCGGACATGTGGACCTTCGGACATGTGGACCTTCGGACATGTGAACAGTCACCCATTTGAGCCTATATATTAGGCTATAACCAAGGATCTATGACCCTCCGTTCAAAAATTCGAGCGCGTACAAGCTCAAGTCTTGAAAACCCGTTGTTTTTGGCTATTTTGGCCAATTTGACAACTTCCGGTCGGGTGTTTTTGACCGAAATGGTCGAAAGGCACATCTACGGATCAAGTGGCAAGACCTTTCATTTGAGCCAAGTCTCTATGACCTTCCGTTCAAAAGTTCTGACCTGTACAAAACAAATATTAGGACAGACGGACTGACACCCCAAACCTCACCTTTTGGGTTGGGGGCTAATAACCTGACAGATCTGGCGGACACCATCGACATGTCTATAAAATTTAATTAAATTATCGCCCATTTTACCATGCGTAAACTCATCTGAAATGGAATGGCAAGCAAATATATTCGAATAAATATATGGCTATTGGCTTTATATAATTCATCGTTGATTGAACAACTAATTACTATATCGTATAAGTACAGAAATAGCTTTAGAAAAAATGCTAGACTCATCAACAAAATATTGGAAGTGGTTATCTACGGTCGATTTAGGACTTAATCGTTCTGGGTTTGAATGGTCGAAATTGCAAATAAAGTGTTTCGAATATGTAAAAGTGTTTAGGAATTATATGTTAATAAACAACCCAAAACTTTTATGAAATAGTGTCTCACTTATGTGTGGGCAGAGACCGTCCTTGAGTTATGGAAAATTAGCTAAATATATTCGTCGAAGCGAGATAAACTTGAGATAAAACAAGATAAAATAAGATAAATTCAATTTGGTACTTTATTAACTAAAACCAATCGAGAATAAATGCAAGTTCACATACAAAAACGCCCGTATACAACCAGACCGTTGGACGCAGCCAATGAACAAACTAATACATATAAGACACAATAGAATAATCATACGAGAAGATATAGACCGTTAAACAACTTTAGAAAATCCAACCCAAGCCAAATCCACCATCTAAACAAACATAAAAGCCCGCGCTGGGAAAATTACCAACATGAAAATGCATAAAATACAACCAAACCTAAAGTCAAATGACTCCCGACTTACGTTAAAGTTGCTATAGATCTTC
The DNA here is from genome assembly GCA_001703475.1 of Hydroides elegans. Lineage (NCBI taxonomy): Eukaryota > Metazoa > Annelida > Polychaeta > Sabellida > Serpulidae > Hydroides > Hydroides elegans. The sequence goes on from LQRL01102978.1 coordinate 13,810, forward strand.
CTCGTTAACCTGACACTAGAGTTATACCCGTACACGTAACATCCCTGACGAAAAGTTACCTTTTTAAACTTAAGTTATTAAATTCCGCCTTTATCGACTGGTGTTTTCTTTCTGACTGAAAAAATGACCTTATTTTTACGAACTCCCGTTCCCTTCTCGCTCTCAATGGTCCGAGATTGAAAATTAGAACTAAATATCAAGTTCTTAAAAAAATGTCTAAAATACCCCTGAAATTTTAATAAAGATCGATACCAATATCATGATAATACGTGCTCTAATAATCTAATAATGTCTATTTGAAATTTCAAGTACCCTCCCCGGAAACGCACATCCAAAGTAACAGCATTTACACTCTCCCCACCTTAAAAGAGTGGAATTGGAGAGCGAACATAGCGAACAATTTCACTCACAAACTCAAAATCTAAAATCAATACCATGTAACAATACAATGCTTACAAACGCAATCCAATCATATCACTGCGTCAGTTGTATAAAATACAAATGACATAAAATAGATATGACATAAAATATATTTGACATAAAACACAAATGACATAAATGGATACATAAATGTAGTCAAAATAAAACCGCGTTACACATTGCATAATATATCTGAAACCTACATGAAACCCACATAAAAGGGTTGAAACCGGGTATCTGCAGCTACCGGATTTCAAGCCAACTAGGGAAACCTGTATGCAATATACAAAACCGTTAAAACAATTCATTTCCAAAGGCAGTCACGTCTTGAACCTGCGTCTGCAAAAAATCTGGGTATCTATCCTTGGACAGTCTAGTTTATCGTTGCTGAGAATTATCATACACGACCAACTCCGAGTAAAAACAATATGTTATACAATACATATAATCAAAAAAAATATGACCAAGTACCTGAGAGCAAAAATAGAATCCTATTCTCAATACATGACATAAAATTCATACATAAAATATAATACATGACATACATGATATAAAATACCATTCCCTTCCCCTCTAAAAAACAGGGCGCATTGCGCTCACAGTCTCTATCGAACATCGCACACTCCATCACATTACGCGCGGTTCGTCAAATGCGCGTTGTTCGCTATGTCGCACGCCGATCGCCGCATGTCGCTCACTGCATCGCGCGCTGTTCGCTCTGTCGCACGCCGATCGCTGCATGTCGCTCACTGCATCACGCGCTGTTCGCTGTGTCGCACGCCGATTGGTGCCTTGCGCATCGTTCGCTCGATCGCGCCGCATGGCGCGCAGTCCGTAGAAACGCGCATTGTTCGCCGGTTCGCGAGACGTTCGCCGGTTCGCGCGTCGTCACATCACATAGGGGGGGGGGGG
>LQRL01102981.1:9926-20784 GCA_001703475.1 Hydroides elegans
GGACAGACAGACAGACGGACAGACAGACGGACAGACGGACAAGCTCAACCCTATATCCCCTCGTTTTCACGGGGGATAATCAGATTTGACAGGTAGAACATTGTTGTCATTTGACATGATATAAAAGTTAAATACATGTATATACATTAGTTATTATTGATAGTGATTCATAAATCACGCCGAGCACAATACCTGTCGTGTTCATTGAAGGTAACGTAGGCGGTAACCCACTGGAGACCCCACTTGCCGCCATTCCCGCGTTTGCACCAGCTCCACTCGCACCCATGAGTGGAAGCGTGCCGAAATTGGGCATGGCACTCGGCGGTGGAACAGCACTTTGCAATGAGTGCCCAACTGGAGGGACAACGGCGGTAGGTAGCCTGGCCTCGCTGACGGGGGGTGGCGCACTCATATTGGTTGGGAGAGGATTATGGCCGACATTTGCAAATGGGTCAGGTGCCGAACTCGTTGTCGGCTGGAAATAATTCATTGGAGCAGACGGCACATTGCTCTGTCCAACAAAACTATCTTCCTCGCCACCGTCATCTGCGACACATAAAAAAACGATAAAGCATTTCTTTAATAAAGCGTTTTTTAATGTATATATTGTAAACTGAATCCATTTAACCTTGACATATGGAGCAATCTAATAGTATTATATAGCATTTAAATACATGTACCATGTTCCGCGTAGCACCATGTTACAGACCAATAGTCACTTTGCGAAAGCTCAACCCTGTTACGTTTGGTGACATTATTAGCATGACTGAGTTACAGACACTGGAACTTATATCTTGAAGCAAAACTACCAATTTTGTCCTTCGGGTTGTATCACACGGAGAACAACCTCACGCATACCCGACGACAGGGCTCAAAATTTATTTTCCGCGGAGGGCCTTCGGCCTCGCCTCCTTATAAAACCCGGTGTCTCGAACTGAAAACAGGTGCGAACACATGTATTTATACATAGGGGATTCAAAAGCTCGGGGCTCTTCAAAAACCCCCGGGCCATTTCCTGTGGCTGAATCTGGCCAAAACTGTCAAGAGGCACATCTACACACCAAGACCTTTCATATGAGCCTTTTTCCAAGTATCTAGTCCACAACCATCCGTTACAAAGACACATCCTCGAAAAGCGTTTTGGCCAAATTCGGCCATTCCCTGTGGCCGAATATGGCTTAAACTGTCAAAAGGCACATCTACACACCGCCAAGAACTTTTATATGAGCTTTTTCCCAGGTCTCTATAACAATTCGTTACAATGAAACAGCATAAAAAGCTCATAATTCGAAAAACCGCTGTTTTTGGACAATCTGACCAAAACTATCAAAAGGCACATCTACACGCCAAGAAATTTTATATGAGCATATTCTCAGGTTTCTACGACCATCCGTTACAAAGAAACATCCTGGAAAAGAATCAATGACGGACAGACAGACTCTCAGGCGGACCTTTATGCCCCCAACCTTTGGGATTGGGGCCTAAAATAACTTTACACGAAATCATAGGCATGGGACGACTCTGTTAAAACAAGGAAGTATTTGTGAAACACGAAGAGGACCCAACCGCCCCCCGATTCCAAGGGGTGTTTACTATCTTGTATATGCCCATGTTTTGAAAAACCACTGTTTTTGGACATTTTGGCCAATTTCGGCCATTTCGAATCTGAAAAAAAAAACTGTCAAAAGGCAAATCTACAGACCAGGACCGTTCATATGAGCCTATTCCTAGGTCTCTACGACCATCCGTTACAAAGAAACAGCTTGGAAAAGCTTATGTTTCGAAAACCCGCTGATTTCGGACATTTTGGCCAATTTCGGCTATTTTCGGTGGCCGAAACTGCCAAAAGGCACATTTACAGGCCAAGACCATTCATATGAGCCTATTCCCAGGTCTCTACGACCATCCATAACAAAGATACAGTCTGGAAAAGAATCGATGACAGACAGACGGACGGACAGACGGACACCCCGAATCTATAGGCCCCAAACCTTTGGGGTTGGGGCCTAACTAGCACTCATTTTATGTATAGTTTATATAGCGCACGCCCATTCCAGGCTTAGATTACTCGTACATATAACATTAACGAGTGCCAGTGGCCCAGTGTATAAGTAATCATCCAGGACCCGGAAGAATACTTGTACACTGTTATATACTTGAGATATGTGTTACCTGAACTGAACATGGTTTCTGTCTGAGGAACAGGCATGAACAGATTGCCACCATGTGCAGAATTCCAACTTGAGCCTCCCATTAGGAGAAGCGGAGGTGGAGTGCCTTGTTTATCCTGTTCTGACATCTTGTAAGTTCACAACACGTCAAACCGGAACCGGAAACGTCTAGCAGAAATGAATCTCGTATTTTTTTAAGATGATAATTGCTATAAACTTCGAGGAAACAGCTCGTTATGTCATTGCTTGTGTACCACTTTGTTACGACTTTCACTTCAACAACAATTTGTACTTGTTTATCGACATAACTTCTTTAAATATTACATGAAATAATATCAAAAAATATATGTAGATTAAATAAACTAAAATAAATGACTCGAAAATTTTGAGTGGGTGTGTAAGAAGCCATTAATTTTGAGCGAAAATAAAAGATAGCAAGAAAGATGTTCAGCTGTCCTGCGCAGTGTGCACTATTTACCATTTTCGTAAAATAAAACGAACACGAGAAAATAATCTAGTTTTCAAAAATATCTTGGTCATATTAATTCATTTTAAATAATGGCACAAGTTGAGGTGACTTCAACAAATTGACAACAAAGAGGGCTCTATAATTCTGAAGGAGCAAGTAAAAAAATCAATTCCTTACGATCTGGAAAGACCTCAGAATACGGTGAAATATTGACTAAAATGATGCAATCATCAGATGAACAGGCCTAGACAAAATTTGAAAACAATGTAACAAGACTTATAACAGTGGATATATTCCTGGAGACATGCCAATGTAAATATTCATTCATATAGCCAAGAAGCTAAAATCCATACACTGCATTGATTTTCGATCGAATACGGAGACATACGGAGTAGATGTATGTCCAAGGATTTGAAATGTTCAAATTGAATCGAAATAGAAAAAGACCCTTTTGTTGACGGAGGAAAGGGATGAGGTATATCTTACATTGCAAAACAAGATCAGCATCCATGTTCTCCGCTATAACATTAACCTTACTCTTTCCCTACCTTTTACACTGGTAAAAGGGTAAGGGTAAGATTGAGTAGATGAGGTGGGTCCTGATCAATATTCAAGCGTTTAAACGTTCAGTGCCAAGGACAGTCAAGCATGAGTATTGTTTCTAATTATGCAATGCTGACAAATTGCGCAAATGATTGTGACGCATTCAATATGTTTGGTTTATTACGTTAATGTACACGAGGATAAGGATGAGACATATATTGCATATTTCATTAAAAAAAATGGCCCAATCACCAATAGTTAAATTTAACTTTTTTTGAATCCTACATAAGGACATCGATATAAATGTGCCCATAATATAAATTCATATCGACGTCATATACAGGCAAACCAAAACGAATTCAATGTAATAACTTTCATACGTTCAATGCTAAGATAATTCAAGAATTAGTATTGTTCCTTATACGATTATAGCGTAATTGCATAAGATGAAAATTGCGCAATGAATGTAAATCACTGATGCAGATCAATGATGAAATTCTTTTCAAATATGTTTATTGATTTCTTTTATATTGAGGCTTGTTTCCATATTGTAGCAAGGAATAATTGATCGATAATCTGATTGATTTTTCCCAAATGAACTTTATTCAAAAACTATTTTATATTTTTTCCGCAAGATATCATTTACATTGAGATCAACTTTGAGCGGTTGAACTGTCTTCTGCATATCGAACGTTTTAAATACCTTGACAAGAAATGACGGAGGATAGCTATGTATGATCGGAAGCAAGCAAAAGTAATGCACACCATTCTTTAAATACATAAAACTGCTCAATAACTGCTCAAACCCTTTTGTACTGAAAAATCATTTGGTGACATACATCTTCAGTGATCACAAACAACACAAACTATTTTTTTTCATGCCCTATGAGATGCTGATGAAATCACCAACATGCGTTGCTATTTTAGCTCACTTTTATCATTAATCACATACATAATTTAACTTTTGATTAACATTGGACCTTCCTCCATAAAGTTGTTCAAAAAGTTACTGCACATGAAAAACCATATAAAGTGTTCACTGTTAGGACGGTACGTTATTAACATACTGGATTATGAAAATGATTTTTTTGCGGGACCATTACTCAATCTAGGAAAATTTTACAGCTAAAAGGGAATTTTATTTCTCGTATCTGGTTAAGTCGTATACATTCTATAGTAAATCTGTGAAATCAGCGAATGTCAACATTGACATTTATGTCATTCAATGTCAACATAAGGTGGCTCACTCAGCGAATCTTTACAGTGCCTAAAATTTTAAATAATTGTTAACATGAATTAAAAAAGTAAGTTATTGTTATCACTCGCTGACTTCATAGACTGGCTACAACACATATTTTCAAGTTTTGCAATTCCTATATCAGATATTATTTGGTAAGAAATAATGCAATAAAGAAAGGCTTAAACGGATTGTTTGTTTGATTGCGATTTCTGTCTTTATTTACTCTTGGTGTTTATATAGCGCCTACAATTAAGCGATTTACAATACGATTTAAAATAATGATAATATGGATTGATACGTTTAACCAATTTAAATAGATTAAAGAATATATAATATGATGACTAGCTCGTAAAATACATAAAATTTTAGATATAAAATACATAGCATGTGAAGCGACTAGATTATTTACTTAATTGCCTATATTAAAACTAAAATACCCCCTTTTAAAGGTGGGGTTTAAACTTTTTGTGAAACACTGAAATGTCACTGCACCCTTGATATGAACAGAGAGGCCATTACATAGTTTAGGCGGGCCAACCGAAAATGAGCGTACTCCGTATTTTATGCTGCATTTGGGCCCACATAACTGAAATTTGTCCGTATACCGTAGCTTGCGGCTGGAAACATATGGAACTATTAGTTGAATGTTAGTTTTTAGCGCTGCCATTGCACTCTGGTCTCGCGGGTTGAGGGCCACAAGCCTTGCTGCTGCATTCATAACGCTTTGAAACTGTTTTATTGTTTGCAAGGGGAGGCTGCTAAGGAGAGTATTGCAGTAATCCAGTCTTGAAATGATCAAGGCATGGACTATTGTGTTTGCTGTGTCTGTTGACATATATTTCTGACCATATCCATTTAAATCGCAAAATCACTTTTTTCCTGACTTCATTTGTTTTGTGTTTCTGCATATTTAACTCGGAATCAAAAGATATACAGAGTTTTCTAGCCGTTTCTGTTCTATTGATCACGATTCCATCAATGGTCATTTGATCAACTATAATGTGCCGTTGGTTGTGTTTGCTTGCAATAATCAAGAATTCTGTTTCTTTTTCTGATTTATCATCAGTTTGTTATGATACATCCATTCACTTATCTGTTGAATTCCAGACTGCAATCGCGAGATAGACAAACATTGTTCATTTCTGTCTTTTACTAGAGCGCTTTTCGAGGCATGCGTGTCGTCTACATAGGCATTATACCATAAATTTGGATCCGTCAATAAACGTTCTACGGGGCGGTTGTAACGTTCGAGATTTTCAGAAGTGCCGTCTCCATGTTATGGTGTTTAATGTACGCGCTTTGATTCGTATTCGCAAGGTCGTTTTGTGTTAAGTGCTCTGAAATTTGAAGACATACGACTTCTTCTATCATTTTAGACACAAATGAGAGGTTTGACACTGGCCTGTAGCTGCGTAGAATGTTGTCTCAATTTGGATTTTTTATCAGAGGCTTTACTATTGCAGTTTTATAATGGCTGGGAAAAATACATGTAGTTAGCGAAAGGTTTATTTTTGGGCAGATAACCGGTGCTAGATCGTCTGGACACAATTTGAGAAGTGCGATCGGGATGGCGTCTAGTTCACTTGTTTTAGGCTTTTGTTGTAAGATCAATTTCCTAACCTTTCCTTCCGAAAGCGGTGTAAAGCCGGAAAATTATTTCGTGCCTGAAGGTTGTTTTTAGTAGACAAAGGCATGGTCTGTCCCGTTATCGAAATTTTCACGAATTCGTTCTATTTTGGTGTTAAAATATTAAAATAACTCAGAGGACTAAGGCATAGGTATTTTTCCTTCACACGATACATAACTTTAATTTCGGTTTTGAAAAGTTGTCCTTGTCATGTCTATTTTCATCAACTCAATTGGCGTAATAATCCGATTTGGCTCTTTCCAATTTTGTTTCAAAGTGTTTCTTTTTAAAAAGAAAACTTGCTTTATCTGTAGCATTTTTACTATTTGTCCATTTTCGTTCATGAGTTGTAAGTTCCTTTCGAGCATTGTGTATATCACTATCATACCATGGTTCATGTTTAGGATTTGTTAGACTACAATGAATGATTGGTGCATGTTTCGATTATCAAAATTAATTGCGAAGTCTGTTTTTTTTCTGGAAAATGTCTAGGATTTGATTAAATAATATCAGATGGAATTATCACATCACATTTTAATTATCTTTAAGTAAATTTTGGTTTTTAAATAAAAGGAATCAAAATACAACATCAACCATCATGGTATATTCAAAACCTCCTGAATAAGACGAATACGACTTATGACGTGGTAATATATATATTAGCCGCCTAAAGAAAGTATAATCTTTTTTCAAACACATAATTTTAGTATTACTATTTATTTGATCATATTGCAATTTACAGGGCATATTGTTTCATCATTTTTTTAAAGATTTTTTTTTTAAATATCGATTATTATCATTGGTTTAGGATTTCTGAAATGTTATGGATGACTACCCTCGGCCTTTTGTCATGCATGAATGGCAGTTAACGGCAAAGTCATGAATATACGGGTCAATATAACGATTTGTCGTTTGGTTTTCGTCGATTCTCCGTAGCTAAGGCTTCTTGCTGTATCGGATGACACCTCAAAACCATAACAGAACCTTCTCGAAAGCGGTCAACTTGGTTTAAAGAACAAGTTACAAAATGATCGCCGAAGCCCCTATATGCCCTTGGCGGCCATAGGAGAGGTTCAGTTGAAAATGGACTTGACGCTAAATCATGCCAAAGGGCACTATTTGAGAGGTTTTATATAAAAAAGGCAACACTTATTAGCAAAATTGTATCGTCGAGGCCGTCTTCGCGGTTGCGAACGTATGTTCTGCGTAAGGCGTTTTCCGTTTCCGTGCAAACGTCGTTTCAACCTATTTGGACTAATCCGACTCTTTGTTGGGTCTAGTGATTCTGTCGCTTTGACCGCCTCAGGGCGAAACCGGTTACACAGGTATAACATCTGGATCTCTCGATCCTGATTCGACAATTCCATCGACTCTATTGTCTGTCCTTGTTACTCCCTATGAATTTATTGTGATGTCACAAACGATAAAATATAGCCTTTTACAATTAAAAGTGGCATACCGGTGTTCTTAAAGAATTACCGGACTTAAGCATCCCCATAGCCTGATCACAACAATGTTGATGGGTGCATGACGTGGATATGTGTGTTTTGTAAAAATGGAAATAAATTTGGAAAACTGGCATAAACGTTATTCTACACTCCCAAATTATAATCAGAATAAGCATAACCGATTTCCACTCAAAAATAAGGTGTTGACCCCTACTCAAAGTTAACACCTTTACCATTGGTCTATTGGCATGAAACTACAGAATTAGATAGAAAGCTATATTTAATGACAATGGTGAAAGTTTCAATCTAGAATATTGAGAATGGGAATAATGCAGCAGTCAGCTAAACGGCTTTTCAAGTTGTGTGTGTGGACTAAAGGTCCAGGCTCAAATAGCTGAGCGTGTATGTGCGTTGATTGTATGGTGTTTATACGCTAATAATCCAAATGCATTCTTCAAAACATGTTTTTTTATATAAAAATCGAGAATAAAAGCAAAGCTAGATCATTCATTTATCTTAAACACCACAAACACAGGACGTCTCTATAAAACGCAGCAAGAAATGTGATTGTAGACCGCTTAGTCCTTTGTTGCCTTATACACATGTCATAAAACCTTCTTCTGTCAAAATCCCACGAGATGAGTTAACTGACCAGCAACGAGAGACTGTCGTATAAAACACATACATTGTTTATTCATGCGATCAATTACTTGCCGAGGGTAGCATCTTACAACGTTGATTAATCAAAGGAAGTTGCATCTATCTTATGTCTACTAATTTTATAGTCAATGCTTGACTGATGCAAACGATATTTAGATGGAGTAAATGGAGTAAAAATATAATTTTAATTAAATGATTATGTGATTTTGGTGTAAAACGTTTCGTTATGGGATAGTTATTATGTTTGACTATTTAGATATCACAAAAATAATGCAATATAAATGCGATAGAGTAAATGTTGAATTAATATGATAAAAATGTTAAATAATTCGATACGATAAATTATAGAAAATAACATGAACAAATCGAAATGGATACACAGACGGATTCCAAATATCAACACCTTCAATGTTAATTGTGTGATTCAATTATTATATCACTCATAAAAATGGATACGGAATTTAAGAATGGAATATTAAGCATGTAAATCTTGGTGTTTAATCGTAATCTTTGCATTCGCTTTCGACGCTTACATTTCATGATATTATGTTCAAAGTGTTAAATGATCACCCCACCCCCGGCGAAAATCCCCCATCTTCGCAAGGAGACGAAAATCCCCCCTAAAGTTGCCCTCGAATCGTTGACTCACGTCACGCCTAACAAGACACGTCAAGACAACGTCATATTGCGACGTCACACAGGCTACCTCAAACGTTCAACGTAATTTTTGACGTAATTGAAATATATTTGTATGATTTTATCTTAAGACAATCACTCGTCATCTTAGTTTTTTATCGAAGCGATGTCATATTCACGTGACGAACGTCGTGACCTATTTTTTTTAAAGTATTCGATTTAAAGAGAATTAAAAAAAACGTTTGATTTTGAAAAAAAAAAATGGCATGATTAGATGCGAGGGGATTCGCGTTCACATGGGGGGAAGGCTTTTGCCATAGAATCTGTTTAAAGTTGTATATGCTTAAAGTTGTTTATGCACTGATTATGTCTGACAATCAATGTCATCGTTGAAATATTAATAAGTGCCTCAAATTTAATTGATATAACTGACCATATTATTAAAAAAAACTGCTTTTGAATTAATCAACAACCATGTGAATGATTCCAAACGCATAAGAACATATATGCAGGTATACTGAATAGTAAGTTATTTTTAAGCCGATAAGTGTAGGAAATTGATATATTGATATATTTTTCTATATATTTGTGTTTTTTCAATTTTAATAAAAATATATTCTAAGAAAACAATTCAATTATCGAACAATCTTATTCAAATAATCGTTTGAAATGAAGCAACATCGTGAAAATTATAACAATACCACACACACACAGCAGCAATTAAAGCAAGCATGGACCTTTAGCCTTTTAGGGGCACACAGCAGCTAAATAAATCCGCCGATTTCCCATTCGCGAAGATATTTACCAATTTAGGATTATACTTTTTTTGGCGGATAGTAAATTGGCGGTTTCAAACACAGCCTTTTTCATGTATTCCAATGCTTTCCGTATGAGGAGACACTTAAACGAAACATTACATGCCAAAACTTGTGTTTGAGTTCATTACAAGAAAAACATTGGAAACCAAGAAAGAAGCTGCAATAGGCGTTAAAATACCCGTTTACCGTTAACTGCAGGGGGAGAAAAAATAAAGCAGCGCTCAAGCATGACTCAAGCGCAGCTTGGGGCCAACACCATGAACTGCAACTGACCCAAAGAGTTTACAAAGATGTCAACACAATTAAGATCATCTCAATAAATTTAGCATATTTAACTGCCTGATTTTAACTTTGTTGTAAATCCTGGTAAACCTCTTGTTTCTAATTTGAAAAGTGTTAGATCTATAAAAAATAGATTAAATGTTTTTGAAAAATCTGATTCAATTAAGACATGCTTACACATTAGGAAGTATTATAACGACATAGACTCTAATGCCCTGCTTACATACTATGAGCGATTCTCGTCGCCACTTGCGACTTTCACTGTTTTCTTTGTATGACTTTGAAATTATTTCAAGGAAAAACCCCGTCGCTCCTAGCGATTTCAAAAATTTATGATTACATTTGAGCGATTTACAAAACCGATCTAAATAAATGCTATATTTTCTTTGAGGAAATGACTGAATGTTTGACACGTCGCTAGGCGCGAATATTGTCGCAAGTGGCGATTCTCGTCGCAAGTAGCGATAAGTGTCAAAAATGCACTGTTAAATGCATGGGAAAGTATTGAAATGCCATGATAAATTGTGTATGTAATCACTAAAATCGTAGTTAGCGATTTAATGTAAGCAGGGCCTAATAGTCCTCCATAAAAGTTAACCGAAAGGGCCATCATTTCTTCGATTTTGGCAACATACATGTAGGTGAAAATGGCCCAGCAAAGGTGACCAAAAAGGTCTGTTTAGTTTGAAAGTTTCGCCCTTAATTGTTCGCGCAAAAATAGTTACAAATTGAGAATACGATATGTGAGTGATCGTTGTAAGTTGTTTGTTTGTTACGTTATGCAACTTAGTTCGATTGTTTATCATGTGTGAAAGTTTGGTTGCATTATTACTAATAGTTACTTCGATATTGGATTATTTGTGAAAATCGCGGCGATTTTTTACTTAAGATGCAATATCCAATCAACCATTTGTCATAATACAAGCCAACTCTCACAAGCATTCATACATCGTATTTTCCATTT
>LQRL01103004.1:481-20332 GCA_001703475.1 Hydroides elegans
CAAATGTATTTGATAGTGTTCTGCATAGCCGACTGTTACGTCATTATCATAATAATTGCGCTTATAGCGATTCGATTATTAAAGAAGAGTGGATTGAATTATAATTTAGACACCATAATATTGATAAAATAAAACTTATATATCCGATTTTGGATATACTTGCCTTCCATTTAATTTTTTATATCAATGAGTGTACATATTAACGTTGTTTAACCTGCACCCCATGCAGGGTTACAAAATCCTGTTTATTACTCTCACACTAAATTTGGCTTTTTCTGAATATCGTGTATTTTTCATCATTACCCGATGCCAATGCCTTATTGATATTGCCATTTCTTATCCTTTCTTTAAACAATCCACAAAGACATAACAGCAGTTCAAATAAATACTACTCGCTATTCAGTCGATGAATCAAGCAAAAGATTAAATTATTTTACATGTAGATCCAAAAATGAGTGGTTAATGCTTTAGAAATCGGAGTAACCCGCACCGTTGTATTAACCGCGCCTGTGTATTTTGTATGCTTTACCCCGCGGGCTATACACCGGAAATTACGGTAAAACTCGGTTTTCGTTTTTCATGTTGCATATAGAAAACACAAGTAGGTGTGCAACTGGAGGGGTGTGGACATTTTTACATATCTTTTAACAAAATCGGTTGAATATGCTATAAAGCTATACCGAATAAACATGGTTGATCACTTAATAGTTTTAAGGGTAAACTTAATTTGTGCAAGGTGTGGCACACTGTCCTTGGACAGTCTTGTTTTCTTTTTTTACTCCTTAGAGAGCTTTATCATTGTCATTAACCTGCTTTTCTGTTGAAACTGCACCTTTGTTTGCAAAAAATACTAGAAGGTATATTATAAATTTTAAAAACAATTGTAATATAAAAACTCTATATTAAACAAAAGCAAGCTCTGATGTTTTCTTCTCATTCATTTTTGTCGATGACCTGCATTTGTAAAAAAAACATATCATATAAAAAGGAGATAGTCACGATATGGAAAAGGAGTAGTTCTATCCGAAATTTTCCCATGGTTTTTATTGTATTATCTCGTAAAACTTGTCATGCATTTTATTTAATGGTCGTGTTACATGTACTTACATGTAATCTTTTTTCATTGTTTAAACAAAATAAAAACGTTGAATAATGCAAAACAAACTGAAAAAAAATGATTGAAACAACAACCAAATGCAACGATCTAACAAACAGACACACATTGATACATTTGGTCCCATATCAACTTCATTTTCCTGGAAAATGAGGTATGTTCGCTCTATATGAACTGGGTTTCCAATGAAAAGTGGCTGTTGTTTTGTTTTGTTTATTGAATTTTGAGTTTGTTCAAATTTAGCTGGAAATGATAAAAATGACACAAAATACAGTTAATTATGTTGTGACTTATGGTATTCAGTAAAACCCGTAAACTCGAAATAGTTTGCCTAGATTTATATGTTTACTGGAAGATAATTTATGATTATCCCCCGTGAAACGGAGGGATATGGGGTTGAGCGTGTCTGTCTGTCCGTCTGTCCGTCCGTCCGTCTGTCCGTCTGTCCGTCCCCTTGACATAGGGTAGTTTGTGCACGCGAAATTGGTATGAAGGAATTAAGCTAAAGCTTTTAAATTTTACACACGCATAAACCAATGTCTGAAGTTGTGCCTCGTCAAGGTTTCATCTCGATTGGTTGAAAATTGTCGATTCTGGAGCACTTTGAAAATTGCCGATTTTTTCTTTGTTTTTTAGATGCCAAGCACTTTGTGCACGCGAAATTGGTATGAAGGAATAAAGCTAGAGCTTTTAAATTTCACACACGTATAAACCAATGTCTGAAGTTGTGCCTCGTGAAGGTTTCATCTCGATTGGTTGAAAATTGTCGATTCTGGAGCCTTTGAAATATGGCGAACATTTCATATTCAGTTGAGGTTAGTGGGTGATAATATAAGATGTTATCCTTCAAATGTGGGTGTACGAGGAAGAAAGTCACTATATGCCCTTGCTTTGCGAGTTGCGAAGCAAAATTTTCAATCTCAACAAAGTTTCATGTCGATCCGTTCCGAATTTTCTTCAATGATGGAACAAGCTGTGGATATATAAAGCTAGAGCTCTACTTTACATAACAGCCACATATTGAAGTTGTGTCTCGTCAGGGTTTCATGTCAATCGACCAAAAATATTGGAAATGACAGAATCTATTGAAGGAATCAAGCTGGAGCTCGTCGAGTTTGACGGATAACATATTGTCGAAATTATGGCTGTCTGAACATATAGCATAGATAATGATTGTTCGTAATGTTGTGAGGACTTCGTTATGAGGACAAATATTCAATGAAACAGTTTGATGACAACGTTGTTAGAAAGACGTTGTGGGAAAGACGTTGTGATAAGTCGTTCTGAGAAAAACGTATTGGAGGAGACATTGTGAGAAAGTCGTTGTGAGAAAGACGTTGTAGGAAAGGCTTTGTTAGAAATACTTTGTGAGAAAGACATCAAAAGATAGATGTTGTGAAAAGACGTTGTGAGATAGACATTGAGAAAGTCGATTTGAGAAAGACGCTGTGAGAAAGACGTCAAAAGATAGATGTTGTGAAAAAGACGTTGTGAGATAGACACTGAGAAAGTCGATGTGAGAAAGACGCTGAGGGAAAGGTATTGTGAGAAAGACGTTGCGAGAAAGACGTTTCGTGAAAGACATTGTGGGAAAGACATTGTGAGAAAGACGTTATGAGAAAGACCTTGTGAAAAAGTCGTTGTGAGAAAGACGTTGTAAGAAAGACGTTGTGGGAAAGACGTTATGCGAAAGTTTTGTTAGAAAGACGTAGCAAGAAAGACGTTATGAGAAAGTCGTTGTTAGAAAGACGTTTTTAGAAAAACGTTTTGGGATAAACGTTGTGAGAAAGTCGTTGTGAGATAGACGTGATAAGAAATACGTTGTGAGAAAGACATTGTGCGAAGAACGTTGCGAGAAAGACGTTGTGAGAAAGACGTTGTACGAAATACATTGTTAGAAAGTTGTTGATAGAAAGACGTTGTGAGAAAGACGTTGTTGGAAAGACGCTGTGAGAAAGACGTTGTGAGATAGACGTTGAGAGAAATTCGTTGTGAGAAAGACGTAATGAGAAAGACGTTGTGAGAAAAGACGTTGTGGGAAAGACGGCTGTGAGAAAAATATCTCTGATGCGTATGTTTTTCCAATTCTGACCATGCTAAATCAAATATTTATTGACAGTTCACGGGGGATCGAAGGCCTTTAGCCTCTAGTTTTATTTTGTTGAACAGATGGGACATTGAGATCAGTGAGCGACACCCCGGAAATGCCTGAACTCACGTACAACTTTAAAGTGAGTAAACGAAGGTCAAAATAAACTGCTAATATAAAAAAAGTCAAAGCTCAATTTGCTCCCAAATATGTATATAAAAAAGAAACATTTTAATTCAAATAGAGAAAGGCAAATTCAAACAAGTCAGCTTTAAATTGATTAAAAAATATAACGTATTAAATTCAGTTGATTTGAAATTTCGTGTTTTGCTACACAAAAAAGTTAAAATGAATAACAAATGTAGCTAAACAAATATTTAGCACTTTAATTTTGGTAATTGTAGTGGCTGATTTTAAACTTTTCTCTTTGGTTTTGTTCAATCAAATGATGACAATGCTATTCAATGGTTTAATCAAAATAATGACAATGGTTTAATCAAAATAATGATAATGGTATTTTTTATTCAACAGGACATACAACTCTTGATGGCAAAGTACACCAATCAGCCTTCAGGTGACCAAGCCCCACCCCAACCACTGCAGACAAGACCAGAACCGAATACGCTGGCGCCCTCCCCGCAAATGCCCGACATGACGTCACAATTGCCCATTATGACCACACAAATGCCAATTATTACGTCACAAAACAGCCTTTCAGTGCCACAGCTTAGCCATCAACCGGCTCAACCGACGCTACATGACACTATTTTATTACCTCAGATGCCTTTGTGTACCGCGGCAACTTCAGAGAAAAATCGTGAGTTGGTTGGATTTTTTTCATGGAATCTTTATTTATCACAGTTTCATTAACAGATATATAATGATCAGAACTATGCCAAGTTTGAAATGTCATGTTAATGGTTAGTGTAAGAGTAATTAGCACTTTCTTTTAGCTAATTTTGTACATTTAATATTTCAATGGTTTGATGACTAATGATTCGAAGAAAAATATGTATATTTTAATTTAATTGACATTTATTATGCACCCCCACCCCCCATAAACATATTCCCAGTGGGGTATACTGCAAGTTGTTAATTGAGAGCCGTTTTTAAATCCGTCATGAAAATACCTCAAAGCCCTTCACATTTTCTGAGAAAACTAGTTTTCAACCATTTTTCTGCATTTCAATCATTCGAACTTTTGTCATGTGACAGGGTGTGTTATGTAACGTATTAATAAGGTCAATGAATCTTGTTGCTGTAAATCAGTAAAAGTTTAAGTTTGACATCATTTATTTTGGGAAAGAAAAGCTATATAGCTGGTGTGCATTTATTTATACACTTTCATCCATAAATTGTTTAATAGCATTTGCTATTTAATATAATTTTTTTTTGCACCCGGACTCAAATCCAGTATGCTTTCAAACTTTATTCTGATTAAATTGATATTATAAAATTTGTTCATTTCAACAAAAATAATTCATAATGGTATTGAACGGTTGCATTCTACGTCATTTTGTTTTCTTAATTGTCTGCCCTTTTCCAGCATCCCGCACCCCCGACCTACCCCCAACCTCCTCCTTCACAGCGGGCGGCTACACCTTACAGCGCAACAGCGTCGTCGAGGACGACGGCGAGATCCCGTTTCCGGAAATGCCCGAACTCGTTGGCACTTACAATTTTACGGCCATGCTCAATCAGGGGAAGCCAGGGGTGCCTATGGGAAAGGGTATTGAGGATAAGGAGAATCAGGCGCCACCGGTTATGAATAGGGCGAAGAGTATGGAGAATATGCCGTTGAAAAAGGGGTATGCATTGTGATTTTGTAATTGGTTATTGTTGTTTCTAATCTTAAGGCTTTGCTCGATCACAAGAAGTAAGCGCCGCCCGGGGACATACAATGAATTGGATATGAAGTGGATACGACTCGGTTATGAATTAGATTACGGACATTTAGAATATGCCGTTGTAAAATGGCTATAGATTGTTATTGTTTTTTTATGTGTAGAAAGATTTAGTATTAAGGCTAAACGAACAAGAGAGCTATGAGTAGGACCAATAACAGCGAAAATATGCCGTTGAAAATGGGGTAAAAATAGTCATTTTTTGCTTTGCATGAGGGATACGTAGCATTTAGGTTGTGCATCTTAAATTTAGAATATATTTTAGTATATTTGTCAAATCTTGCTGCAGCACCATGAAACATGTTCTTGTTATTGATATTAAACGCCTAAAAAGTTCGGGCCTTGAAGTGGTTTAGCAAAACTTTTTTTAGACCATCATATGACTATCTTATATTTAGAGAAAGATGATGAAATCGAATTAGTTAATAGGTACACGATCGTTATATATGGTACTATCAGTCGTGAGTCTATACTAGAAATGTACTACCGCAAAATGGCCCGAGATTTATATAAACTAATCTAAATAGTTTATTCCACAATTTTACCATTTTTTAATGTCAGCAAAATATGTATGTTCCAACTCAAAATTATTTTTTTATTTATTATATATATTTTTTATTGCAACCACAATCATATGTATTTCCTATTTGCTACTCTTTTTTGTCATCTATCATTCATAAGATCTATCTTAAGAAGTTTCTTTATTATGAGGAATAGAAAAAAAATGTATATGGTTGATATCTTATTGCAACTGTAAATGTGTATTCGAAATCGAAAAAAAAGATAAGCAATATATTTGCGATTTGCTGCTTAACAATTCATACAAAATAAATTAATAAACTTAATATTTTGCTAAAACCGAATAGAAAAGAATTGTATTTTCGTTTATGTATAATAATTTTCCCAATTCGGTTAACACTATTACATATTGTTTATTTTAACAATTAATTTTTCATCTCTATTTGTAACTTTGAATTGACCTGATTGTCTTAGCACTTTGGTTTCCACCTGCTATTTAAGACGTAAATTGACACCTGCTTCATGTATGAAGTAACAATTATTTTGCGCAATGTAAAATATCGTCGATTGTTGTTACCATGCAAATTCTATTCGATTTCTTTAAAATACGATTTTATTACTTTAAATGCATTTTCTCTCTTTTTCTTTCGTTGTTGGTTGTTTGATTGCTATAACTAATGTTCTGAATTAGGTTAGATACCCAAATGACAGCTATTAAGATTTCGAAGTGGAGCTTATCTTTTATCGCCCATTTCATAGAATTAAAAAGAGTATACATCAAAATTATATAAACGCACAATACTTAAAGATTATTTTATGACTTGAGAAATTCAAAAACAACGCATTTGTGTAAAAATAATAAAATGATACTGTTAATATCTCCACATCTTGCATATATTTGATAGGAACATATACGTGAAATTAAATGCGAAAAACTACATAATCACCATGTGGTAATTGCCCACGTTCAACCGGAAGTAAATTTTAGCAGTAATATGATTGGTACCCGAAAACATGTGAATTTCATAAAGGCCCGGTGAACGCGCAGCGTTCACCCGTGCCGATTAAGGACTGCTGCCTCAATGTAGGACGACCCTCCTCAAACTTACACCCTTTTTTTATTTTATTTAAAAAAACATACTGTCTGATTTCAATATTCTATCATAAGCTCCTAAAATCATTCTTTTTCTATTTCCATACAAATGCTAATTTTGAACATATTTTCTAAATGCCCGGACTATACGCGTAAAAGTGCGGATTGAATAGAAAAAACAAATATTTTTGATTGAATGTAATAATCATAATGAATCCAAATCTATGACTCCTCTAACGTTTGGTTTTCAAAACTCCAAAACTTTTTTTCAGGATCAGTATGATTACGGAGTGCGAGTACGGCGCACAGCCCGGCTACATGACCAAGAACATCACTCTCGATCAACTCAACAACCACGTGCGTGAAATGCAGGCGCTGCTCGATCGCAATGCGAGAGGTTTGTTTGGTCTTTTTAACGTATGCGTTATTAAAGAAAATATCGAGGATATCTATTACGTTATAGATTTATTGTAAATGATTACACTTTAAGTTACTTGCAATTTGACCAAATCCAGAGGTTATTTTTGCGCAAGGTGATTAGAAATACCGCGCGTACATTGACATTGTCACACTTCCAGTAATAAGAACTTGTGAACCAAGTGCTTTAAATTAAGGTGTAGTTCCTAGAAATTAAAAAGGAAAATTAATCCTGGAATTTCAAATGTCAAATTATAATGATGCCAGGTATGATTGGCCTGATTGGTTGGCATTAAAAGTAGTTGAGTTCCTGGAATTACTATATAAGTACAAGGTCCTAATCTTAATATGTCTCAAATAAAATAAAATATCAAAATGTCGATAGTCATAATCGAAACTTGATTAATCCTGTACTCCTGTGCTCAAAACAAAAATCAAGGTCATTGTCAGTTGACCAAAATATTTTCGCTCAATTATTGTATTTTGTTGCTATTAAATATCATACGTATCGGAATGGTGACTTCTTAACGGAGACAGAAATCAAGTCTCGTTCATATGACCAAAACACTTGTATAGTTGTCGCTAAATTGTTGTACAGTGTAATTTATTGTTCTAAAATATCATACAGATTCGAACCGTGACTTCTTGACGGAGGCTGAGATTAAAGAGCTCCTCGGCTTCGACGCCAACTACCTTTTACTCTTCCTCACGCGACTCAACAAACTCACGACTATCCACGTTCCCAACTGCCAACAACCCGCCTATCGCCCGGCATAAACAGACAAAAAACAATGCCTATCCCACTGCATGAGTGACTGGCAAAAATATGCGGGATGTTCAATGTGTAACCGCTTATCGTCCTTCATGAACAAATGTAGAATATGTCCACGTTCCAAACTGCCAGCAATCCGTTTATCGACCTGCAGGAAGAGCTGGCCAAAACTGAGCTTTTTCATGTACATAAGATTTACGGGAGACTACAAAGGGGACTACAAAGGGATGCGGTCAGCAACCCGCCCATCCCTGCATCAACAAGATCAACATGTGTAATACGGAATGTACGGTGTTACGTGCAAATAAGCCCGCCGTGCTCAAAAGCCCCATTTACTCTATATGCTCTTTATGAACGTGAGCAAATTCTCACATTCTCGAGGGCAGGCTTTTATCTTATCACTTATCACGAGACGACTCAGGCTTTCTTGCACGGCGAGAAAAACATTAAGTTCACCTCGTGCAAAAAAGCCCTAGTCGTCTTATCTGTTTATGTTAGTATTTATGTGTGATAGCTTATCAACGGTGGGATAACAAATTATTAATGTTTTCAATTAAATTAAATACAAAACAGAAAAGATTTATTTTTTTATTCTTAAAATTATTAATGTCCCTGTCTTCTTTCTCTTTTAAATTCTTAAATTTGCCTGATATGATATAAAATGAATAGAGATGTATACATTTGTAATAAGAGCTAAAACATGGATTAACAAATAAAATATTCAGATATGTTGTCATTATGAGCATTAGTTTGTTATTATTCTTGGTGTATTACATAAAAAAAATCTAGCTGTAAATGATTTTGATATATTTCAATAAAGGTGTGACAGTTATTTTTATTTTCCTTTCCAGTTATTTTCATGTTCAATGATCAACAACCCTTTATCACCACATGATAAAACTCAAATATTTGCATAAGATATTAAGATAAGACGACTCAGGCTTTTTTGCACAAAGCAGGCTTTTTTGCACGTGAACGGTGGCGTGCTAGAAAGCCCTAGGGGCTTTTGAGCACGGCGGGCTTTTTTGCACGTAACAACGGCCGTCTTTGGCCCTGTATGAGTAGCTGAAAAATTCGGGCTACTAAATGTTTGGCGACTGTAGTCTGATACTGTATTATTATCGGCGAATTCAACTGTTTCATGCACATTTATAATATACGGGAGGGGACTTCAATGCGATACAGCCAGCAGTCCACCTATCGTCCTGTATGAAATAAGTTGGAAATGAGGGCTTTTGGATGTATGGCGACTACAGAATAGCATTTAATTAATCATATAGTTAGTAACCTAATTGTTGATGATAACATAGACCGTTTCATGTGGTATAATTAGTTATTATGTGGACTTCTGTTTTGTTGGAATGTTCATAGAATTTCGGTAGTACATACTATATTTCGCCAGCGAGTTCATTAGTTTAAATTGAAAAATGATATCTGTTTTAGTTGTTAAAGCTGCTTAACACTGCGATTTTTTGTTTTTGTTTATGATATATTAAACTAGGCTGATTTAAGTATTTTTTCACTTCTGATAAAATTATATGAAATTCTTATTTAACCTATGGGACCATAGTTTATAGGAGTATGTAGTATATTTGGAATAATCGATACCAAATAAAATGTAAGCGTTTCCAATTTCAATAACTCATGTTTTTTTTTCATGTTATTCACTGTTCTTGATAATAAAATGCATTTCATATAAATAAGAACCACTTTATTATTTGTCAAAAGTATTCGCTTCAACAACAACAGCTTTAAAATAATAATTTTCATGTTCTAAACTAATCTTTTAAACACCGCCATACATTCACTATAAATATGTAACACAATGGTGATTTAACTTATTTTCATATAATCAACATCTAAATACTCTAAATCAAATCCATGAAACTAAAGCGTATCAAACTTAATAAATAATGAACACTTAAACAAAACCGATATACTAAATACATAACATGAACTGTCTTCAAACAAACACGTAATCATAGCGATAACATTTATCATGGTATCTTTACAAATAATTTATTTAGTCCATTTAGTCTTTAAATTTGTAAACTCTTCCGAATCAATTTTATGCAAATTTGTAATATCCAATAAAACAACATTCTAAATATATGTTTATATTTTTATTCACGATACCTGAACATTATTCAATATCCAGGCTACATGAAACCATTTTATTGTCTAATCATGTGATAATCGACATTTTTTTTCATGTTTTGCAACATCATATGACTTTTAAATGTAACAACCAAAAATGAGATCTTATACATACACCAAGCTATAAATATAAAACAATCATGTCTGTTGTTGTTATAAATATGAGATAATATTAAAAAATAAATAAAATAATTAAAAAAACAGTTTATAAAAGTCATAAGACAACGAAAACATTCATTTTTTCGGTTAGAAATATTAAAAATCCAGTTTCTGTGGACCTTTTCATGGTGAAGATACAGCAAAAAATAAATATTCGATGACACATTTGAGTTTTATAAGAAACGGTGGTCGTGATGATCAATTCATTTTTCAGAAAACTGTTGCTTTCGGCTTCTAGATAATTGATGATTCTCAGAATAATCTCCCTTTTTTTCTTTTGCTCTTTTTTTTTTTACATCATAGAAGTAAATTTACCGGTAGTATTAAACGAGCGTAAAAGGGCTTCAATTATCGGGTGAGCGTTGCAATTTTGAAACTGAAACAAGAAGAGTCTAGCAATATTTGTTAACGGCCTCACAAAGATAACTTTTCTCACTTAAATGCAAAGATATGCACATAGAAACTTAAATAATCTTAAAATAAATCTTTAGAGGACGAAAAAATGTGCCCCTTAAATTTACAAGAGACAAACCACGGAGAAACCACAATTTTGTGCAGCATTTATATATATTTAATAAATTAATGAATGACATGAGTAGCACACATTTATTAATGGTGAGCTCACATAATTAAATCAACCCGATGGGGAGGACCCTGAGCTAAAGACAGTGCATGTATATTTTTTTACATCTGGCTAAGGATCTACATATTACATTTCGTTAACATAAAACATTCTAAGCCTTTTGTACATGCATTTCCACATAAAACTAAGCACCGATTTAGAATTTAGCTATACATGTCTATCTGATTCTGATATTTTCAAGGAGCAATAAAATATATGAACCAAATGAACGAAAACATTAATTTGCTGACGCATAACTCAAAGATAGTATGTTTTGAATTTTCCCAGATTTAAAACTAAGATGAGTATTAAACATACGTTGAAGGTTTAAATAAACACACCAATGTTTACTATTACGAAATGGAATGTAGTGTTGTGATGCAGTATGTCTTGTGAAAATCATTGCACCAAATTGTTATAAAGTGTGGAGATTCATAATAAGATTTGACCCAAAAAAATTAATCATGTCCGCTTTTCCCAAAATCCATATAAACCTTTTTTTAAATTAATAAGCTTATTTTAAAATTAATGAATTTCTTAAATAAACGCCTGAAAAAAATATCAAAGAGCAATTAACGGTTGCCAATGTTGCTCAATACTAGGAATATATTAAAAAAAAATTTCTTTACGAAATGATTTCTTCAACAATCATATACCATGGTTTAATTGAATAAAACTAAACCTACATTTAATTTACTATAAGTTACTAATACCTACACGATGTACAATCACACAAGCGTAAAATATAAAAGCTGTTTATTGCAATTGTTCAGATAAATCGCTATTTTTTCAGCTCTGAAATCAGTAATTTATCCTAATTGTTGTTTTCTGCGGTCCGTTTCAATTATCTCTATAACTGCATACGTCGAAAACTGCTTCCTAAGAACAACAATCGAAGGCGTTTGACAAAATATAAACGTTTATTAGGATCTTTTGTTCACATATAACGTTGTCCAATTATTTATCAAACATTAAGTTGTCACCGCTGCTTATTTGATCAATGATTGTAACAAAGAACCCACAGAAGTTCATAAGTCATCTTAGACTTGTAAACCATCTCCTAAGCACGTTGTCCAAACTATGGTCAAACACTTTCTCTAATAAACTCCCCAGAAATAACTGGAATCTGATACTCTCTTTTTTGTTCAACATAGAGTGTACAACAAGTCTCACGACGATCGATATGAAAGGTACTTTGGCGGTGAAAAACACACAGCTCAAGTCACCAATTAAGTCCAGAATACCTCATCTTGGCTTATGGGATATCCCAAAATAGTGTGTACCTGGGGAAATCTTCAAGTCCGAGCACTAGTTCCTTATATCTTCTTTCCCAATCAAAAACGTCGTCTAGCGTTCATTTTGGCTTATGTACTAAAGTCTCCACAGGTCACACGACATTAATTTATTTTGACGACATGCCAGCTACAAAACTAATTTCAGCCACATTGTAAGTGACCTTCCTCAGGTTAATTCGCTATGATCCACCAGCATATGAACAACATATCAACCACAATCTTAGTGGCCCCTGTGCTTTCCTGCTATGATCCACCAGCATCGCCACCTCCACCATTGTCTTTCACACTACCACCACCGCCACCATTCCCCGCACGCCCACCATTCAACAGCTCGAGCACCCTTTCGGACGCCTGTATGACATGGTCCTGCATGTAGAGCCGGCTGTACTCCTCGGTGTCCTTCAAGTAGTAGCGATAATTGACCATCATAGAGCACGAGGCGTTGAGACCACGTGGTGAACTGTCGGCCAGCCAGTTGATACGCCACATGACGGCGCCGTTGCGAAGGTGAAAATTGGCTGGAAGGATAAAGGATTATGGGAATTAATGTGAATGAATGTGTGAAGGAGAGACAGAGATAGAGAGAGAGAATGAGAGAGAAATGAAAGAGTTACGAAGAAAGGGACACATACAAAGATCGGGCGAAATAGAAACAAAGAGTAGAGAGAATTGTCTCCAAATGTTATCTTATTTCATTTTATTATCTTCAAAGGGGTTTATTTGTAACTTCTTTCAATTTTATTTCCATATTTATGTGTAATTTACGTTATGCTATTTTTCTTATAGGTTGAGTGAATAAAAATTCAGGGAACCTACCAACAGGATTTAAAGCAAAGTATCGTCTCTTTTCTTGATACAAGTATCTGAAAAGAAGCAAATTGTATTCTTTACCATCTATTCACATTAATAAATGACTGGTAGAAATATTTTTTTATGGCGGTCGATCCCACTTATGAGTTTTATTTTTAACATTCTATCTCATAATACTTTCTTTTTTTTTTTGCAAAAACGTAAATTTGAAAATGAAAACCATTAGATTTTCCATTATACCTTAATTGGCTTCATCATAAAACAGATTACCCATATCCTTCAGTAACAACAATTACTAACCTTGCACAGAGTCGCATAAGTGGCACCTTTAAGCATGAACACAAGGGGTCGTTTTTGGCCCAGGTATTGCTCGCGAGCAATTTCCTTAGCGCGCTGAGAGTATTTTCCTTTTCTTTGACTTCGATGACGTCGCGAATCTTCACCATTTCGGAGAGAGTGAACAAGCATTCGCCGTCGTCCTCGCCGATTTCTGTTTTAAGAAAAAGGGGAAAATAAGCACAGATGCTATCTGGATATAAATGAATTTAGATTATGCGAGAAATAATCGTTCTGAAAGTCTAGGGAAATTATCTATGCTAGAGGAAATTCGGGTGGTATAATTAGTAGAACGATACCAATCTCACTTCTGACATATTTGCCTTTATCTATTTTATAGTATATATTCCAAATGTAAAATTCGAATATCTGATATGTGATTTCTTCGACAAATAGCCAGTTTCCAGTTAGAACTAGAACGTCAGTGAGGAGGGTTTTACCATGTTTCGTGGTGTAAAAGGGAAATATTTTTGATGGAGATGATAGCTTGGGTTGCCATGCATTTGTCGTGTTTGATTTAAATGGCATGTTGATAACAGGTGGATTTTTTTTTCCAAAAAATGATGGTTTTGTTTTTATTTCAAACACGAAACATGATTTTTTTGACGAAATAATGTTTTTTTTATCGCATTTGTATGAATAGTTGATATGCAAAGTCAGTGTATGACTTGAACACTATGTGTGAATAGATAAAAAGTATTTAGATTGAGAACTATAGGGCACGAGGAGATTGCTCTCTAATACAGTCATGTTTGATTTTTTTTTGCTGATTTTAATAGGTATGTAGTTATGATGGGTTCATGTGAACAAACACGAACAAAAAACGCAAGGCAAAAAAATCACTCATTAAAAAAATGTGGAGAGTTCAATGAACTTCATAATAATATAACAGTGTTGTAATTAAAATTGTTCCAAGAAACATTTTCCGTTTCACTGCTTTTGGTAATCGATTGGAAAAATAGAATGAACGTTACATATACATGTATCTAAATTGTGCAATACTAGTTTTTTAATGCTTTCTCACAAAAAAAGATTATATTCATAATATACCATTGTCTAGTTTCATTATGAGGTTATATTCTATGTAAAGTGGGTTTAGTAAGTTCAAAATCACATAATACACTTACCTTTTCTATTGAGGAGCTTGTTGATTTCAGCTACAACCCAATCCCTGAATCCCGGGATAGGGGACAGACTAGAAAATTGACTCATGTGGGGAAACTCCACAAGTAGTTCTTGGATGGTATTTTTGATAAGATAGTTGCCCAGCTCCACCCCTTGTAAACCTGAAATCACAAATAACAATATGCATAATAATATAAAAGGAACATCGAAATGTATAATCAGTTTACTATTTTACAATGTGCCATTGGCCAAATAATATTTATTGTTCTGGAAAACTCTTACATTGTTTTAAATACAAGTTTCACTGAACTTGAAAAGTTTCCAACACGTTCATAAAATCTGGGACAATTCATTTGTTTCTATGGAATCTGTACCTCCTTATCTAAATTGAAGTAATTCACGTATAAATAATATAAATTATCAAATAAGAATTTCAATGTCAAGTAAAGTTCATAAGCATTGTATTCAACTCTGCCATTGAAGCTTAAATTTGAAACGTTCTGCAATCAAGAAGAAAATGTCAAAACAATTGAAGGTGCCATCTCACATATCGCCAATAAAACGCATTTATTTATTATAAGAATATTTCTTTATAAGAAAATTTCTTTTCGGGTTTTATAGTAAAAACGAAATACATCAAACCCCATTTCCTATTTTTTTGCGACAACATGTAAATATTTGTGTTTTCTAGATAATAGTTAACATGAAAAAAAATGGCCGGATCAATATGTTTTGATTGAGAATTCTATAGACAAACCAGGTCATGAGACCATAATAACGAAAGGCATCGATGGCTAATTGAATGAATGAGTATATCCACGTATTTTTTTTCGGACGCACCAGTTGCGTCCACTATTCTAAAAGCATATTTCTTGAAAAAAAAGCTTATGCGTTTGCATGCGGGTTATACTTCAAATATTGTTTTTGTCAAGAGGGAGGTTGCAATACGGGTGCGGGGTTTAGACATAATTAAAATCAATATATTGGTATTTATTAACAAAGGAATAGTTCGGCTTATGGATTGATTTCAATAATAATTCACTAGGTCTTTCGCAACATTTGCAAAGCAATATTTGGTAGAAAGTATTCGCTACAATTTCGAAATTTGCGAACAAAAGGAAAATGCGAAAGAAAATGTGCATGCTTTCGCAACTTTTGCGAGAGGAATTTAAGGCGAAGCACTAGCCTAGCTTTACTAGTGCGGTGCATGAGAAAACCAAAATAACCGGCTTTATTTGTTATCCGTTAGCATCGATTTGACTGATTTAGATATCGCCGAGTTAACCTTACACGCCAAAGAGCGTGACTGAAACGCCGGTGTCGATATAACCTTCCCTCTTTCAACGGATTAACGCCCAGTGTCAATTATACAATATATCCAAATTAATATTACGGTTTTAATCCATATACAATGTATACCTTTTTGCGTGGACGTGATCGAGTAGAATATGGCGGTGTTGACCTTGCGCGCCTCCTCCCTATGCGCCGGGGAGATGTCATCGGCGCCCTCGCCTGAGCCATTTGATAGTTGGTTGCTGTTCGCCACAATCGACTGTCAATGAAAGAATTAATTATAATTATTGGAGATTTATAATGCATGCAAATTTTAGTTTATCTAAGTTTTAAATTTTAATGGCATCGGTGCCCTCGCCCGGCCTGTTCGACAGCTGGTTGATGTTCGCCACGATCAACTGTCGATGGAAGAATTCAATTTTAATATGAGATATTCATAATACATGTAAATTTTAATTTGAGATCTTGTTGATGCTCTTGCCCAGACCCGTTCGACAGCTGGTTGATGTTCACCACGATCGAGTGTCAATATAATAAATGCTTAGAAATACATGTATGAGGATATATATGTACTTTCTGTTGTTTATATTTGCTGTCTGATTTTTTTTTAATGGAATGGTCAATGTGTTAAGAATAGATTCTACGTGGCTTTCGGGGAAGGTGTATCACGAACAATGTAGACTATGGCGTACATGTATATCGAACCTCAAAATAGGGTATTTGAAATTACTCTAGAGATGTTGCAATGCCCAGACAAAATCATGAATCTCAGTTGCGTCTTATCTATTTTAATCTTTAGGGTTGTAATTTAGCATTTAAAGTACAAATGCACTTTGATAGATTGTCAGGTTTATCTTGAGGTAAGAAATAAACATTATAGATAACCTGGAAAAAAGACAAGAAAAATGTTTTTCTAGGCACACTGTTATATTATTAGCTCGAACCACGTTTGCCGAACAATAGTAAACAATGTCATAAATTAAATTCTAAAACGCGGGGTGCAAAAAATGTAGGCCAGAATTAAAACAATACACATTTCCTTGTACATCTATCTAGACCAATATTAAATATTCATTCAACATATAGTTCCGCATGTATTTATACTAATATTGCTTATTTTGATAATAAAGTTGTTATTTTTTACAATAAACCAGTGTTTTCCCGCCCCTTTTCTCCATGATCACACAGATATGAATGCCTCTCTCTCTCTCTTAAATAAATAACACAACAAAGGCGCGACCTCCACTGATCTTGACATCCGCTTTCACATAAAAGCTTTCCAAGAAAGCAACCTGGTTTCTGCGTACGAGTCTTTTTAGTGTGACAAGCGGCAGCGTTTAAAGGGTTCCGTGCATAAATATAGTATTTGAATAATATCAAATTTGATGGCCTTACTCGTGATCCATGTCATATTTCAAATACGAACTTTTATACAATTATATGCAACGTTTCTGGAGTAAAATCCGGTAAACAGGGTGCAATACATGTACATGTATAAGCCAAAGATTTGGTCGGCCAAAGTGGCCGATCGGTTGCAAAACTCCTCGGCAAACGTATTTTCGGGATTTTTCTCCAATTTTGACTCAGCCACAGTGGCCGAGAGGGTTCGGTTCTCATCAGCACACGAGCGAGAGTTGAGAATAATGCTGCACCTTAAGTCGTTATATCGTAGGCCATTTATATGGATATAGCAGCTTTTCTGCAGTCTTATTGCACGGAACCCTTAATTTTTCTGCTGTGTCTGCGCCACAATGATGATTAGCCTAAATGATGCGCCAGTGTGGTTAATGCGGAAGAGAGTGTTAAACGTGTGTTATAGCACAAATCAGAATTATGAGATTCAAGAAAATAATGATGTCAATATACGAAATACAATAGTTTCACCGTTTTGAGTGTAATGTCATTTCCTAGTAATTCTAACAATAAATTTGGTTAATTAATTGAAAGGTAATATTGGTAATACAATCCTGTTCATAAATAATGATTTCTCCGAACTGTAATCAAGCAATGTGCTTTGCGGTTTTATCTCTTTTTAGCTATACAGGTATATGATCTGAGGACACACGAAATAATCATAATTTAGAACCGACTGACTCATGTAAGTTCCCAGGGCTGGCATATGAGATCGCTGAAAAGAAAGTCCTGGAGGACCGGGACAAAAGCACCACAGGGTAAATCCCAAAAAATATTTCAACTTGGATATATCTTTACATGTATAACCTATTTTTCTTATACACAGTAAGTTTCTTAGTTCATAAGTCGCACAGTTTTACAAGTTCTACAAGTGCCGCATTTAGGAACATTTATTGATTTCTATATTAACTACAGTAACACCTATTCATTTTATTAATTTCATTTAGAAAAGAGGCACAACGAATATTGGAGATCTATGTTGATCTAGTTTTCAAATATAGACCTATTTGTCTAAAGATTTTATGTCATTCACAACTGGCGAGAAAGAAAAATTAAAACACAAACTTAGTTTCATTGATAACATAACATTTCTAGGAACTTAGCATAAAAGCAAAAGCGAATTGCTTTTATATTCGATTTTTCTATAGCCTTAAACCGTTAAATAGAGATCAGAATATGAAAATGTTAATGTCTTCCTATCAAAACTACAGGTTCATTTATTTGGTTAGCATCCACACTTCATTCGATGTTTTATCTTGAGGGTGTTGTGATCTGTTCACGGAAAATGGAAAATATAAATCAATGAAGTATCACACCCGTTTTTCGTGGTAGTACCAAAATTTAATTTTGTTTTCTGTCATATGCGAAAATGTTGATATATAATCCCTTTGAAATTGCATTTTTGTTCAAAGTTCTTCGAAATTGGTATGTGACCACCTTTAAGGATGCTTTAAAAAACAAGTAGGGTCAGTGAAACTGACTAAGTCCCCCGCCGTCCCAATCCGTGCAACGGCATTTTAAGTCGCACGACCGAGTTCTCTGGCTTATAACGCGTTAACGAAACATACCCGACTATTTCATTCGAAGGCCTTTTCATAGCTTGTAGAGAGTAAATCATCTGAATTAAGTACCTGGGTATTGGTTTCATTGTGTTGAAATTCCTCATTTTTGACTAAGTCGTACGACCCAAATTTTGGTCGCACAACGAAACCAAAACCCAGGTGCACAACTTCAATATATATTCTTTTATTGTAGAAAGTTTCATTCGATTCTGCCCCGTAGTTGTGGAGTTCGGTCGCGGATTAGCAAACTCCAAATTGTGTTGAAATTCCTCATTTTTTGACCAAGTCGTACGACCCCAATTTTGGTCGCACGACGAAACCAATACCCAGGTGCACAAGTTCAATATATATTCTTTCATTGTAGAGAGTTTCATTCGATTCTTCCCCATAGTTGTGAAGTTCGGTCGCGGAATAGGAAAGTCCAAATTGTGTTGAAATTCCTCATTTTTGACCAAGTCGTACGACCCCAATTTTGGTCGCAACGACAAAATCAATGCCCAGGTCACTGAGGTGCACAACTTCAATATATATTCTTTCATTGTAGAAAGTTTGATTCGATTCTGCCAAGTAGTTTGGAGTTCGGTCGCGGAATAGAAAAAAGTTGACGGACAGACAGACAGACGGACCCGGATCCAATAGTCCCCCGCTACCGCTCTACGCGGCGGTACTAACAATCTAAAGCAATATCAACCGTGGGAAAATTAGTGCGCTTCCATATCCACTGATATCGAATCCGAAATCGAACATCGACAGTTTATAACCGCTATCATCATATATGCCTTTTAAAACGTGAAATTCCTAACATGGATAAAGTCGACTGTCAGAATTTTAAACACAATTTTTATTTTTGAAACCTTAAATTGCTCACCTGAATACTGTCAGAGATTTCGGAAGTGAGTGCCGTGTGCAAAACGACCACTGGTTCCCTCGGCATGCTGCCATGTGTGAACACGTAACAGCGCCGGTATGGGCCGACACGCCGACGCAGGTCCGTCCAGTTACGGATGGGGTGCACGGCTTCGTAGTCTGAAATCTATGGAAAAGGGAATGTCAGGTTGATTGAAGCAGAATATGAATCGGAAATCTATCACGTGATCGGTTCTAGGGTAAAAGCCACCCCCCCCCCCCCGGCGGAAGGCAGAAGCTTTTATAAGAGCAATTTTAATGGGGT
>LQRL01103013.1:11488-31597 GCA_001703475.1 Hydroides elegans
AAATCTTAACATAAAGCAACATACAAGACTGTCCAAGGACAGTGTGCCACATCTTACACTGCCTGGCATTACTCTTAATGTTGGACGTCCTAATTTGAACTACACTGTAACCAGTGACTGCTCTAGACAAACAATGTTAGAAGACAATGCAAGCCAATCATCCCGAAAATGTTATTTTAGTATTTAACCCCATATGACAGAAGACAGCAATAATTGCTTCAGTTAATTAAGTCGCCCGAAGTGACTGCCGTCATTTATAAAGACGCTGAACCTCTATTATCGCTCATTTGTTTATGTGCCTATAGTTTGTTTACATTTGTCAAAAAATGCATTTTTGCTTATATTTTTGCTTACGTAAGCTCAATCGATACAAAAAGCACACCCTAAAGAATAATCTATCTAAGGATTAAAACCATACCGGTTTGAAAGCTCCATTCACAACGGTTCACAATCAAGGGAGAAGGCGCTTATCTAAAACACAATCGCTAACATGAGCTCACGCTAAAGAGACAATACGCTAAAGATTTATATATGTGCCACTTCTTATTATCGTGTACAAATAACTTATTATTCATTTCCTTAAAGCTTTTAAAGATTACTTTACCCCTTCAATGTACTTAACACCAGCTGAAAGGTCAACAAACATGCCGATCTTGTATTTTCGCTCACCTACTACAGGCTGCAACTCATTTGCACCAGTGAAAAAAAAAGTTGTCTATTTTAGAATTGCTTATATAAGCACAATTGCTTACGTTAGCACAACCTCAAGCACACCCTGAAGAGACAATACCCTTACAAATATTTAAAAAAAAAGTTTCATTCAAATCGGTTCCTAATGAAGGGAGAAGTAGTGTATTTTGTAAAAAGTTTACGAACTAAACAAATAAACAAATAAATAAATAAACAAGTATATATATTAATCAATATCGGAAAAGCAGTGACACAACCCCCGGTTTGCTTCGCAAGCCGTGGCTAAAGTAACCCGTCTTCATTAAAACAATAAACAGTAGTTTTTTTTTAGATTTTAGCAGTGACAAACTGCTACAATCCGAAGAGTAGTCCAAATATATGACGTTCGGATACAGCTGATTAAAGTATAATGTATAAATAGACTACGTGTTTGCCAAAAGGTTTGAGTTTGAGCTGTTGCAATAACCTGGCTGCAGATTGTCCATGGATAATAGGAACTCAACCATTGTCAAGGCCTATACATGTAGGCGATTTGTAAATTAATCTTATCGAAATAACGCATTATTAGACAACATGCACAGAATGATTATAACTCGTAAAAAAGTCAAGTAAAACGAACCCTCTACACTTATAGCACCAGTAGAGAGCGTAAATTGAACCCTAAACCAAACAACGAAATACAATTCAGTACACTGCAAAAATACTTAGGATACTGTATGATCACATCATCATAATGGTTATCAGTGTAAAATGTCAAAGAAGATTAGCAAAATAAATCACGTTTATTACAACTATTTTACTAAATCTGCATACATATACATCTAAAATAGAATGTAAAAGATTTTAAGACATACATAATGAGCTTACTCGAACAAAAACCTGATGCACAGTTAGCATATATTCAGACATGATAGCCTGTTGAAATATATAGGTTCTCAATTAAGCCATTTGGTTTAGTCAAGTTTTCGAAAAGCTACATATTTTCTACATATTTACAAAATATCACTCGTTTATAAAGAACGTCATGGTAAAAAAAGCAAATAAGAGCATATTGCTTTATCTGCTTTATAAACAGCATACACTAGCATTTGGCAGCGTTCGAAAGACCATCTGAGATTAACGAATTAAGTCAATAGTGTTTACTATTTTGGCAGCAATAGCCATAGAACAACAGTAATTTCCTTCTCTCCCCATCCTTTAAGTCTTCCTAACGGTTAGTCTATTCAAGGTTTTTACATCGAAATATGATTCTTAAACGACTCCAGTATTTTGAAATATACAAAACTGGAATAATATACAAGTAAGATTCGAGCACGTTAACTCATATTTATAAATAAAGCAAGACACATAAATATGCTAGCTATCGCCTGACATTAACGTTCGTTCCGACCCAATATCCACTTTTCTACTACTTTCAACCGGTTTATACTGTCGACCCGTATCAAGTTCCTGACTCCTCCCACTTTCATCGTCATCATCGTCATCACTACTGTAAGAGCCAATGTAAACGCTGCGTTGTATCACAGATTGCGCAGCGTAAGTTTTGCGTGATTTGCGCCGCCCAAAGCCCCGCCCACTCTTTGCTGACTGGTGCTTTTGGGAGGATTTTTGATGCTGCACGGTGCAGTGTATACACATAAATATAATGTTGAGAATAATACTGGTGGCAGCTAAGATGGCAAGGGTACTGGTGGTAATGAGCCATGATCTAAAAAAAAAGATGAAAATCATACGTATGTCAAATATTTTTAATGAGGTTTACTATGCTATCTGACTATGTTTAAGTTGAAAATCAGTTGAAAATCAGTTGGACCTTGAATGGACCTTTTAATATATACCGGTCCAAACAATTCACATCTCATGATGCATTTCGAAAGCGTGAATTATTGGCCATTTTAACATTTTGTTGATATTTTTTAATGCATCCAAAATAATCCAACCAGCCTTTGAATTCTATTTATCCATTCTTGTTTTATTTTTGTAAATAACCTTTGTCAGCTTATATCATTCTTGATTTATAGCGAAACATAAGTCAATATTGTTAGTCACATTGATAAATTGACATGTGGATTATGGGAAATAAAAACTTACTTGTATTCCTCCTGATGATCCCGCACCAGGTGTCGCTCCGAAATGAGTTGCTCAGCAAGGCATTCACTGGCTGAAATATACATAAAATGTGCTTATCACAAACACAAAATTGCTATAGAAAGAACCAAGTAACCAAATGATTTGTTTTCAATTGAAACTATGCGCATTTACGTTAAGTTAAGTTAGTGGTTTGTTTTACATTGACAAAAAATGTCCATTGGTAACCTACCTATAAAACGGGATATATATAATACCTGCAAACGATTACCATTCGCATGCCCTGATTCGATACTTTTAATTTGAAAATCGACACCAATATACAATCTTCATCTTAAACATATTTACATTAATTTTCACCTATTTATTCATGAATAATATTTTGCCAACTTCAAGGGTAGTTTACAAGATTCTTTAAATGTCTTTTCTAGAACTATGGTTTACCTATTAGCCCAACTTACCCAACCAAAATGGCGTCCAGTGATGCGACACATTGCAGGCCCCTGTCACGTGGTGGCAATAGCAGCTGTCGTCACAGTAGCAGATCTGCCGACAGCCCTCGCCGTACATGCCGTATGGACATTCTGTAAAGAAAGGGAAATACAAAAAATCATCATATCAGTTTATTTCTTAATTTCGTTTAATCTTTGTTTTTCTCTTTTCATTTCTGTTTTTATTCAACATGGAATTAATCCTGGCATGTGTACAAGCATTATGCACTTCTCTTTGAATTCATTTACGAAAAGAGATGTTAAGTGCAAAATTCAATGATTTTATTTATATCTCCCTTGTTTTTTGCTTACCTTGATCACAGAGTAAACCGGCATATCCCGGCATGCATTCACAACTTCCGTCCACGTGATTGCAAATGGCGCCATTAGCGCACCTGCACGAGTGTGCACATTGGGCGCCAAATCGACCGGGTGGACAACGGGAGGTGCAGTCTGGACCTAGCCAACCAGGTTTACAGGCACAACCATCTGTAATACAAAAAAAAATTCAAAATGGAAATTATGTTAAACGATTGTGTTACACGGAATAAACAAGAAGCTTTGAAGTTCAAATCTTATTTAATACTTGAACAAAATTGTCATCACTTAAGCTCAGTGCAATGACTTGCACCATATCCCCAAAAAGCCCCTCTATATTTGAACATCAGTATGTAATATATTAGCTCCGTTCATACGACAGTTGTTTAAAGTTTTACATCCAAAATATAAAGACACATATTGCCACTTACGCTGTGTTCAAATGCCATTGGTTGAGCAATTCAAGGCACCACATTGTATCCTATCACACGCAACACCAATCCAGGTGCCATGTTATTAATACACTTTTGTTTTTATATTCAAATTAATATATGATTCAATATACATCCACATGTACAAGGCCACTTACGCTGGGTACAAACGCCAGTTGTTGAGCAATTCAAGGCACCACACTGTATCCTATCACAACCCACACCGATCCAGTTGCCATGGCAATGACACGTGCCTCTGTGACACGTGCCGTGACCGTGACAGTCACGTGATGGATGACAGGGAAGGTCATGGACGCAAAGGGCGGTGGAGACCTTGCGGGCGTGCGTGTAGTGGATATCGTCAACTACACTGAAAGAGATGAAGTCATGGGTGTTAGAAAATATATTTTGTGAAGATGAAAATCGTTAACTTCGAAAGGAATTGTCATTTGAAATCAATATATGTTAAACATTAAACTCAATTTTCCGTAAAGTGGTTTTACGCGGGTCACACATGTCTTCAAATATATAGATAAATCTATTTTTTTAGGCCTATAAATTTAAAGTGGCACACCAAAAAGTTTTGCGTGAATAAATCGTCGCTTGTGTATAACACTTATTAATAACAATTAGATCAGTGAAACTGATTAAGTCCTCCGCAACTTTAACAGCAGTTGAACATTGAAAACATAAGAAATTAAATTAGAATCCGTCGAAGGAACGTCTTTCTCACAACGTCTTTCTCACTAAGTCTTTCTCACAACGTTTTCTCAAAACGTCTTTCTCACAAGGTATTTCTCACAACGTCTTTCTCACAGCGTTTTTCTTCCAACGTCTTTCTAACAAAGTTTTCCTAACATCTTCGTAGTCCTCAAAACATAACGATATACGAGTAATATTTCTCTATTTGCCTAAGGGCCCAAATTACCAGTTTTCGAAAATGCACCAAAATTTCAATTTTTGAGATTTTTCAATAATTATACGTCTATGCACATATGTTCTGTCTATGTGTCATAGGAAAACAAAATCCATCGAGGGATAATCGAGAACCCGTCCGTACAAACTACCATCAATAATCACGCTAAGTCCCAAAAATCACCATTTTTCAAAAATTCGCAAAAATTCTAACTTTTATGATTTTTCAAAAATGATACGCCTATGCATAGTTCCAATATATGTTCTGTCTTTGTGCAAAAGGAAAACAAAATCCATCGAGGGATGTCCGATAACTCATCCGTACAAATAACCATCAATAATTACGCCAAGTCCCCAAAAAATCACCATTTTTCAAAAATTCGCCAAAATTCAAATTTTTGAGATTTTTCCACAACTAGAAGGTCAGCGACCTTGGATCCCCCGTGAACTTCAACAATTCTAATATGCAGGATGGTCAGTTTTTAATAAAATTAACCTTGGAAATGACGAACTATTTTGCGAATAAACAAGATCATGTGATGAAAGAAAAACAGAGTGACATCTTGCATCATCACTCACTTCTTTCTGAAGACATGTCTTGAACTGACGAGACCATTTGGCAAAAGAATCCACAATTTATAAATTAAAGAAAATATGCTTTTATAAGCACGAGCTTATATAGCACATCCAAACTGCTTTTGAGAGGCAAGTGACACGGCCAGTGAAGTAAAAAGATAATTTTATTACATTAAATTTTGCTTATATAAGCACATCCCAGATACTTTAGAGACGCAGCTGACAAGGCCAGTGAAACAAATATATCATTTAACTTACATAGCAAATATGCTTATATAAGCATGATTACTTTTGTAAGCCAATTCCAAATGCACCAGGCTCCCCAGATAGGTGTTCACACATCTCTATTAATTTGCTGATTAATATGCTGATATAAGCATGATTGCTTATAAATGCATATTTATAAGCAATCATGCTTATATCAGCAAACTAATTATGAAGCATGATTGCTTATAAAATCACACGCAAAATGTTTTTGGAGGGTAGCTGACGAGACAAGTGAAGAAAAAATATCATTGCTTTTATCTAAAAAATAATATGCTTATATAAGCATGTTTGCTTATATAAGCACATACCACGTACTTAAATGATGATATCTTATATTATCACCCACATTTCCTCATCTGAATATGAACTTTTTTCGCTACTTTTTAAAGTGCTCCAAAATCGATTTTCAACCGATCGCGATGACATCATGACGAGGCACGACTTCAGACCTTGGTTTATATGTGTATCAAATTTAAAAGCTCTAGCTCAATCGCTTCAGACCCAACTCGCCCAAAATCGACAATTTTCAACCGATCGAGATAAAACCTTGGCGAGGCACGACTTCAGACCTTGGTTTATATGTGTATAAAATTTGAAAGCTCTAGCTCAATCGCTTCAGACCAAACTCGCCTGTACAAAGTGCTTGGCATCTGAAAAAAAAGTTTAAAATCGACAATTTTTAAAGTGCTCAAGAATCGACAATTTTCAATCGATCGAGATAAAACCTTGACGAGGCACGACTTCAGACCTTGGTTTATACGTGTATAAAATTTAAAAGCTCTAGCTCAATCGCTTCAGACCCAACTCGCCTGCACAAAGTGCTTGGCATATGAAAAAAAGTTTAAAATCGACAATTTTTAAAGTACTCCAGAATCGACAATTTTCAACCGATCGAGATGAAACTTTGACGAGGCACGACTTCAGACCTTGGTTCATACGTGTATAAAATTTTAAAGCTCTAGCTCACCTCCTTCATACCCAACTCGCGTGCACAAAGTACCCTATCTCAAGCGGGACAGACAGACAGACGGACAGACAGACAGACAGACAGACGGACAAGCTCAACCCTATATCCCCTCGTTTTCACGGGGGGTAATAACACGCCTAAGCATAGCTCCAATATATGTTCTTTCCATGTGCCAAAGGGAAACTGAATTCATCGAAGGATAACCGAGCACTTCCATTGAACATATAAAAAACTTGAAATTTTTTTGATAGCTCAATTATTTGTTGTAGTGACGGACGGACAGTACTGAATACTAACGCAGCGGCGGGGAGGACTAACAAGAATTTACAGTTAAAGCTAAACAAATTTTAGGAAGTTTGTGGGGAACGGGTCTATTTGTGGCAGAGGACAGACAAGCAGGGTTCGTCCTAGGTGAGCTTGACGACGCGTTTAAAACGCGCACCCTCTATTCTGATGCGTTTTTTGTTCCCAGAGCGCGTTTTATATGGTTCTGTTTTAAATTCATATTTAGCTAGAAAAAAACACACTTTTTTGCAATACATACCTTTATTTAGAGACTACATTTGGTGTATTTTTTGCGGAAACTATCTATCTACGAAATTGCAGTTCAGGTTTTCGCAAATCCTTCAAATATTTGGAATTTTGATTTATGTGTGATATTGAGTAATTAAAAGACTTGATTGCATTCAAAGAAACAATGATATAAGGGCTCGCAACATTACGTTTTCGGGTATAAAAAGGAGGAACCCATTCAGCACTCGAAAATGTGAGTGCCTTTAGAAAACTGCACCCGAAAGAACCAGGTGCGTCTAGGTTTATGTCAGATGTTAATAACGATTTACAATAACCCGAATTCGCCTGAAATCAAGGCTCCGATTGACTCGCTCATTAATAATTTTGAATGTGAGCGCCGAAGGCGCGAGCGATTTTTAAAGGATATTTGATACAAAATATGCATTTCTAGAGTACAGTTTTCCTTAAAATTATAGGCACTTCGCGCGCACCAATGGTTTAATTATATCAAAAGATTGAAAACGTAAACGCGTATCCATAATTGTCATGCGTTTTTACTTTCCGACATGCGTTTTTCAAACGCACCCTCCTGATTTTTGTGCGTTTTTTTCAGGATTTTGGTGTGAAAAATAACGCAAAAACGCGCCCTCGGACGAACCCTGGACAAGGCACAAAATATCATTCGACACTTACGAGTAATCCGACGGATGATTTACAAGCGTATTGTTGATGACTAGCGTAGCTGACCCGCCCCCGTCTGTGTTAATGGCGTTTACAAGGCCCATTTGAATGAGAAGGTCGGCCAAATCTATCAAATTGATCCTGAAAATAAAGAAGAGTTTTATGAAAGTAATGATAATGCAATTACCACCCCGGAATTGTAATAACCAATTAACGGAAGTCATTCACCGTATAATTGATTTTAACTTTTAGCGGCATAAACAATCTTACAGGCACGTTTATTCACATACAGCCATATTTTCTCATATACATGTATATAGTAAGTATTGTGAACCAGTAACCTACAAAGACTATTTTTAGCTTTTAACATACTTATGTTACATCGAAATGACGACAAACAGTACCAGTTTACCCAACAAAATTCTATTCACTGACCCTCGCTGCCATGTTTTCCCATCAACCTGCACCATAACCACTCTGCCCTCGGCGTCATGACCGACTGCGGTTCGGGCGGAAATGACGTCAGCAAACGTACGCAGTGATCCCGTTTCCTGTATATCGCCACACTCAGCCTTAAGCGCCTCTTCAACGTAATTGACGCCGTCCCTGACAAGCCAGAGGACACCGCCAACTAAGACTTTGAAGTCGTCGGAGAGGTCCCTGGTTTCTGGTAGGTATCTGTATGTATATTTAATAATGGATCAAAAGGTTGTTTTTTTTGCATATGGTTGCTATCCTGATCCTGGAAAATTGACGTTGTCCCTCACCAGCCAGAGGACGCAGCCTACGAGTATTTTAAGTCGTCGGAGAGGTCACTGGTTTCTGGTAGGTATCTGGATGTTTTAAATGAAATTAATTGTGATTTACAAAATAAAATGTTTATTTCAAATTTATGCGAAAACATACCTTTAAAATCACTAAAATTTAATACATTGCAACGTTGATAAGTTGTTGGAATATTAAAATTGAGAAGTTTAAAGAAGGGACAATCAAATGTGGTCACGCAGTTATTGCTAATTAAGGTGCCTAATGTTTTCTTAAAATATGATAAGAATCTAGTTGTTGGCCTACACATATGGTGCAAATTGTTGTGCGTACAATTAGCGCCTCGATTATTATGTCATTACAACACCTACTCCCTACTTATCTGGTCTTGCTTCTAACGTCTATAAGTGCTAAATAAATTGCTTAAACGATTCCTAAGATAAGTGCATACAAGTGCACTTTTCTTTTCAAACAGATAGCTTGCTAGCCGGTCGAGTTCAATGATTTAT
Source organism: Hydroides elegans (assembly GCA_001703475.1). Taxonomy (NCBI): domain Eukaryota; kingdom Metazoa; phylum Annelida; class Polychaeta; order Sabellida; family Serpulidae; genus Hydroides; species Hydroides elegans. The sequence goes on from LQRL01103013.1 coordinate 20,700, forward strand.
TCAAAAAGCTAGATTATATGCTGCTTTGCAATAGTTACTTAGCATTCATTGACTAATTCAAATCAGTCAGTCAAATTGTTGTCGAATTTACAAATATAATACATGTAGTGTCAAAATGAATTACCCGGTGAATAATGATCCATCTTTCTTGATGCCGAAGTGAGCATTTTGGATTCCTCGATTGTTCAAGATTTCAACTCCGTCGATCACCAAATTTCCTGTAAAGAATAAATTACTGATTTAATTTCGTGTTAAGATTTTTTCCAAACTAACAAGGATTTCCCGGCAATAAAATAAGTTAGGATTTATGCATGCATGTAAAAATGTGATGAATAGTATCTATGGATCCATTGAAGAACATATGCTAGTTTGCCTATGTTTACATAAAATATTGCACTAAGATTTTTTCAATATATACAATCACTTAAATAAAAGAATTATTTATAGAAATCATAAAAAAGGGAAAACCAGTGTTTGAATCATGATCAGTTTTTGGGTCATTCACTATTTTCGATAGAAAAAAAACATGAAATATACTTATTAACGTAACAAATGAAATCATGAACATGCATAAGTGTTAATTGTTTTGTGTTTGTAAAAAAATGTTTATAAATGATGTTTCTGTGACCAATAGTAAGTGACCCAAGAACTGGTTTGGGGTGACTCAATAACTGGTTAGCACGTCAACACAAAAATATAGATGTAGAGTTATCTGACCTAAACACTCATTCGATGTCGTGTTAAAGAAACCAGCATTCGAAGCCACCAAACAGTTTCGGGTTTGAGCAGAATTCGCAACAGTCGACTTGGTATGGTTACGACACCCTCCCGATCCCCCGGGTTCAACCACGGTGAATGTTTTGAATGGATTATTCACCTGAAGATATGAGCGTAACCATATTTGTTGTTTTTATCACTTCACTTTATTAAAATATGTGTAAGCAAGTTGAATTGCTGAAAGTCTATTAGCCTATTTTAATTCTAAAGAAATGCCAAGCTCAACTTCTTTTTTTTTCTTTTCATAATCTCTAGACATATTAAACCTTTTGAATATACAAATTGATAGCCTAATTTACATTTACTTAAAGTTGATCTTTCAATAGTGCTTAGAACACAGACCCAGCCTACATTGCATAATAATTCTCAACTCACATGTATAATATTGCCAATAACATCGTGCTGATCCCATGAATATTCCCCTACACTCTGCGTAAACATGCCATGCTGATACACGGGCAACGCGGGATCGCTACTGAAGTGGCTTTTGTAAATCTCGTGCGTCACATTATTATAGCGCGCGGACTGACAGTCGCGCACGTGGCGATGTGAGTGACGCGGACCGTGACGGTGTAAATAGGGGTTGAGGAGGTCGTGGATGATGGTTTCGTCTTCCACTCTGCAGAAAATATAAATGTAATTTATCGAAATGACACATGCGACAGAATACATTTAATTGTTTCTTAAAAACGCATTGCATTGTTAAACAAAAGACACTTTTTCAGTCTGGAGGTCTATAGATTCTTTGTATGAAATAATATTTTCTAAAATATTCTACTATCATTTTGCAGAATATTGAAAACGATAAAAGAAAACAAAAAGTTAAAACCAAAAGAGTAAACCAAAACATATACAACAGGTTTTAATCATGTATCAATAGCTTTATAATTTTTGCATACTTACGCAGTCACGATCCAAGCCAACATTAATTGGAGAGATAGGGTGAGATGGTTCATCTAGCAAAAAAAATAAAATAAATATCTATAAAGCACACATCAATTATATCTAGTTATAGTAACAACATATGAAATACACATGTATACAAACAACATAAGATGAAATAATCGATTATCATCGTAATGATAATATAAGAATGTAATACGGCATGTGTGACTGAAAAAAACATATGCGAAAAACTACTCTTTCGTGTAAAGTTATCATAAAAGAACATTGATTTTAATCTAAAATCTTATAAATCAGTCCATTCTAATAGTATCAGCTTGAAGTAATTGCCACTTTATAAATACATGTAGCTATACAAACGGATAACGAAGTTATTTACCACATTCCTCCAAGAGCTGCTTATAGCAATTACTGTTATAATGAAAACGGGTTAATTACAAACCAATTTACAATACACCGACGATTCTCTTAATATAACGTGTGATAAAAAACACCCAAACGACAAACACAAATTCAATAGGATGTGAAATATCTGGACATGATTTTATACCTTAAAGTCATAATACTGTATATTTTCGATGGTCTCCTCATTAGCAGCGATTTGATGGTATGATCAGGACATTCTCACTTAACTTTACTGATTGGCTGACCAGTGCTGAAGCGAAAAAATAATAATAGTTGAAAACCATTTAGAATTGATCCTGACGGAAACATATTGTGGTTGAATGTAATACATAGAACACTATAAATATAACGACTAATCATCGATGGCAAATGATCGATGAATTAAGATTAATTCAAAAGGCCGATATGTTAATACAAAGCGCCCATGAATGCCATACTTGCTCTTAAAAATCCCACCGCAAAATTAAAATACACAAACAAAAAATCAGATAAATAGCTAAAGGACGACAGAAAAGTGCAATGAAAGCATAATAATATAATAATACTTCATATGTTTGAGGAAAAGATGGGAATTAATTGCCCGCGGGAAGTGGAATGCGCAGACCGAAGGCGTAGCCTGAGGTCTGCCCATTCCACTTCCCAAGGGCAATAAATTCCCATCTTTTCCTCAAACATATGAAGTATTATTTTTATTACATGTTTTTACCAATTTATTTGTTCAAAATGTTATTTTTATTCATGTGAAATATTTGAAATAAATGGTTATCCCTTCTCTTAAACCAAATAACGTATGTCTATTTTAATGATGTAAATAAAGAGCAAACGAAAAAATTCCTCACTTATCTGTAATGAAGAATTAACTTAACGTTTGAATGTCAAATACGTTTCATACCATTACTTGTATGTTACACATGTATGTGTAATTAATATCTTAAATGTTTTCAACGAGAAAATGTCAAATAAACGTTTTATTTGAAAAATTCCTTCGCGTATTGATTTATCGTATCATAACGTTTCATCAATGAACAACACACGTGACGCAATATAGTAAACAATTCGTAGTAAAAACATGTGCTTTGTGGGTGTGGTTTGTTATTGTTTATGTAAGACGCAACAACTGGAAAAATACCGAAATTTATTGCCCGCAAATTTTCACTATGTTTATTACCAACACAATCAGGCAGACATGTAATAATGCATGGAAATAGCATGTATTGATTCACTTATGTATGTTATTGTCATCGACTGTAAAAACGGAATCAATATATACGGACACATGTAGAAAGCACTTTACAATAGCATTTCAAAATGCATCTGCGACCTTTCTCGATAAAAAGATGTTTCACTCGTTACTATTTTAATTAACTGTCTGTCGACAGTTGAATAAGCAATATCACAGATACAATCGATATTCTAAGGTTTCAATGTAAAGCAATGTTTTCGCTAAGATTCAGATAGTTTTTATCATATATCAATTCAAATGACTCCATTCTGAGATTCCATCATTGATTATGTACTTATTTTCACAGGTTAATACTTTTTAAAGTCGAAATGTCAATTAGTATTTGATAAGAGTCTATTATATTTCTAAACTTGATATGTGTTGAAACATTGAAATACAAAATAATAATGGACATCGGCACAATTGAACCAATCGCCCATCCAACTCATTTCATTCCATCCAGAATAAACTTTGAATACCCGAGTGCATCGAACGAAGGTTCAAATTTGCTCACGGTAGAAACGATACACTTTTTCGGATATGTTTTGTTTAGCGTTATTTACAATCAATAATTGACGAGGAATACAGTTGTTTTATTAACAAAATCCAATGGCGTCTTATTTCAAGCTCTTCTCAATTATGAAGAAAGACATTTTGTCAAAATGACGGTTTCATAATTTCTTTTCAAAATGCGTTCTTAAAATACCTTTCTTGTTGTGTGCAAAATAACAATAGACGCATTTTCAGCGCCATGCTGGTGTTGTGTGCAAGAAATCCCGTGTTGTCTAAAAGCCCCATTTTCGCTACATGCTCTTTATAAACATAATGGAAATCTCACATTCTCCAGCGATGGTTTTTTAGACTTAAACACTTATCACGCTTTCAATCGTTTAAAATGCTTCAATGTGAAACTAACTTTATGCCACGCGACTAACTTCTCAAAGTTATTCGCGCCCTTATATTCTGGCGTTAGAATTTGATTGTAATTTGATGTTTTTTTTTCGCTAGCACTTTCGACACCCGCTTATATATTCATAAACTATAGAAGTTTTAAAATGAAGCAAACGTTTCGTTCAGTGTATGTCCGTTTCGTTTGATATGCGAACGTCTTTATTTGGTTTAAGTATAATATTATCATTGCGTGCAGTCCTCTATCATAACAATGTCACTTAGTATACGAAGACCCAGTCAGGCGCCTGAGGATAGGAAGGATGGAGGTTTGAGGTAAGGTAATACTGATAACAGTTAAAGGAACGCTAGGCAAAAAAGGGTCAATATGATAAGATGGGTTGGTGATTTTAGGAAAGTGGCCATACTTCGAAACTCTAAATTACCAATGTACATGTAATGTTTATGAGCACATTGAAAAAGAAACATAGTCACCTAGTAACTCCATGTATAGTCAGACATAAGACTAAGAAAATGTTTCATATGCTATGAATATATAATCTATCTAATTTATGGCAAAAGGAGGATATTGATGCAAACTATTCTAAAGGCAATGTATCAATTAATTCCTTAAAATTAAGTCTAAAATAACTCCTCAAAATCTAATGGCGCGACTTACGATTCCGTCGCGCAACTAACTTATTCAGAGTAAGTTACACGAGTGTGACCATCGCATTTGGGTTAATGCCAAATGCGGAAAACATATCAATCGTTTCAATACAGTCTCTGTGACCTTTTATTCAAATGTTGAAGTCTGCACTTTCTCATGTTTCGAAAAAAAGAAGACAAAAATAGCCACGGAAAGTTGACCTTATTTAGAAGAAACCATCAAAAGGCACATGTATATATAGATCTTCCCGTAGAGCCTATAACCACGTCTCTTCGATCCTCCTTTCTAAATGTCTAGTCCCTACAAACTCAAATTTCGAAACATCGCTATTGTTTTGCATGTTATACCAAAGTTCGGCACCGGATATTGACCAGATTGGGTCAAAAACCTTTCATTTGAGTCTATATGATGAGCAATAATGAAAACGACACTGGATATGGATATTGAACAAATTTAAACCTAACGAGTTTCTTTAACAACATTGATTATTTGGCGTTGTTATAAGTTTAAAATATAATATTTATGTATATGGTATGAACTTTGAATATAAAGCAGAAGTTGAAAAAATATGAACTTCGTTCCGAATTCGTTCTAGTTCCAGTAAAATTTACATATTGAAGCCCTTGAATGACCATGTCTCACCGACCCTCAATTCAAAAGTTCTAGTCCATACAAGCTTCAGCTTTAAAATCGTTGTTTTTGACAATTTTGGATGAATTCGCCATCGGGAAATGACAGGATTCCGTCGTAACAATCAAAAGGCACATCTACACACCGAGATCTTCTATTTGAGCTTTTACAAGGTTCCGGACCGTGGTAGGCCTGCTTTTCGAGGTTTTTAGCGTATCTCTGTGACGATATCAAATCGTTGACCGAAAGAAGTCATCAATATTAAAGGTGGGCCTAATATTCATGGGTGAACAACTTATTTTGAAGAAACAAATGTTTGTCATAAAAATAACACATTGTAGCCGGACAGCCGTTGCTAAGGACAACAGGCCCTCAAGGCGGCCCACTCACACTTTTCTTTCAAAATTGTTGAATTCAAAATTCGTTAAGTATTCTACATAGATACATTTTGATTAAATAGTACGCGAGAAACGTTACAATCGTGTTGTTTTGTCATGACTGTGTTCAGGGGTCTTTTTATGTAACAAATTTACTTTTATAAGAATACATTTCTCAGGTTTCATTTTTGGGAACTATGTTGAATGGTAACATTATATAGGTTATTCTTTCATACCACTATCCTTCACCTTCAAGATATACTAATCACAAGCTGTTTAGCTTAAACTGTTTGGGGGAAGTATCTAAGAAGTTAAACCTATCGTCTAATCACATTCAAACATTGTTTTATTGTTTGGGGGACGTAACTATGATGTGACGTAAACAGGTCTACAAGAATGGAGACAAGCATTTAGCATCAAACAGTTCATGTGAAAAATTAGGTTTATGCGAGAAAACAAGACCGGGCCACATTGAGGCCCGGGCCGCCAAGAAACCCGGAACCTCATAACCAAGACTATTCGACCTAAAGTTTAAAAGTTCTTGTCTGTATAAGAAAGCGATAACATACAGACGGACATATCCCCTAACTCTTTAGGCCCCTTACATTCGAGGTCGGGTTCAACAAATCTCTAGAACCAATACGGCAAGAGCTCGTACGATTTACATTCAAAAGTTTAGAAACATCGCTAATTTTCGCATTGCTTGCTTTTACGTTTCGAAGTTTCCATTATTTATAAAAAGTAACATTTATGATTTGGACGTTTAAAAAAAAGTTTCACGCCAAAGGGGGCAACCTGACAGACACATGAGAGTCTATCTAAGAAAAATTACATAAAAACTTATATTGTCGCTCACATAAAATCTGATTCACTGTTAGGATTGATCAGAACAATATGTCAATACAAAACTAAATTAACATAAGAAACTCTCTTATTCATTTACCTATTTGATTTTTATTGTTACAGTGTCAAACTTCATTTTAACAAACTTTTAGAAAAAAATATAAAAATATATAAATCTTTCGTTCATGAATATTTATTTTGTACTTATCTCTCAAGTCTCAACTTTTGTATATCCCGAAAATTTGGATCACCTACTAAAATTTCATTTTCGAACATTTTCTTTGAAACGCATGATATTGAAATATATGAGATTAATTTTGTAATTAGAATCTTGTTATTTAAGATATTAGTAAAATATGTGGTTTTATTATTACGATATGATACACACCATCGCTCATTTGATTAATACTCTTTGTAAATATTTAATGCCAAAAAAAGTGGCCAGGGTGTTTTCAATTGGAAAAGCTCTTCGACTATTTGATAAATGACAATACAACAGCAGAAAACAATGTTATGTTAATTGACACAATACCTGATTGACTTATAACAATAATTTTACCATATTTAACACTTAAAATCACCGTATTAAACACGCAAAGTTTTTTTTATTCGAACAATTACGTCCAAACAAGATGGCCTTTTAAATTCAAGTTATCTATCTCTCTGGAAGTCATCCATGGAGGGCACCCCACGACATATTTTTTCAAAAAGTTGTTAAATCAACTTAAATCAACATTTCATTTGCGAAAAACAACAAAATAATGGTTTTCGGACATTCGAATTTTGGAAAAAGGTGTGGTAAAATTATATTATATTTTCAAAAATTATATGTTAATTGACACAATACCTGATTGACTTATAACAATAATTTTACCATATTTAACACTTAAAATCGCCGTATTAAACACGAAAAGTTTTTTTTTATTCGAACAATTACGTCCAAACAAGATGGCCTTTTAAATTCAAGTAATCTATCTCTCTGGAAGTCATCCATGGAGGGCACCCCACGACCTTTTGCGAAAATTGAAATGCTAAATATGTCCAAATAATGTTTCATATCTTGCAAATTACAGTTTAAAGCACAATTGCAAGCAAGTTTGATCAATTTCAAAATAATTATTCTGACTATATATGGCAAAAGTTAAGAAAACAGCAAAAAATGTGTTCCTCAAACTGCTCGAATCTCCAAGCTAGAATGAATATTCTCAAATTTTCCAAGCCAGCTGGAAATTGATGGGGAACACCTTTTTGGGGGAACAGTTCGTGAGGTGCTCTTCATCCATTGATATTCGATTCAAAGACTAGTGACCACTATATTCATTAGTCGCTAAAGAATATTTTATAGTGTAAGGCTTGGGCGAGTGATTATTTATTAACGATGGTTTATACAATGCTTTATACTAGCTTTATACTAGCCTTTCATTTAGGTTTCCGAGTATGCACACATACTTACTAGGGACAATAATGGAGGTCTAAGAGAAAAATATAGAGATAGAGAGAAACATATTGCACAGAAAAGTGTGGTCTTAAGACGATTTCTTTAACTTTAAACAAATTGGAGTGGGACGAACCATTCAATCACGTATATAATGTGGAGAGAGTGTATGATAATACTTGATATTATTTACATTTACTTTTCACAAATGTTTCGGAATTACCGGGCGAAAAGGATAGTGAAAATGGAAGTTTAAAATATGAAACGGAAAAATATATGTTGGATATAAATAAAACCAATATAAAAATACACTCACCCTATCTTCTCTTCCCATTCTATCATTTGCCTCTTTAAAAATCATGGGTATACTAGACACATTTAGGGGTATGATTAAGCACCAAACCAAGATCGTGGCGCTAAATACGGAATCCGTAGTGAACCCGGTCATTTAGAGCACATTCTATCCTCGTGTAAAACAGTGCTTACTCAATGGCGTTTCACTTGACGGCATGATATGATCGTAAAAAAATAGACCACCAATAAGAGCCAAATATGTTTATTGCAAACCAACAGAAAAACCAACACAGAGAAAACGATGGTGTGAAGTTCATAAAAGCTGGACAGATAGCCCGCAAATTAAATGAAACTAGAGTAATATGCTCTATATAGATAGAGCATAATTATCTGATTTCTTTTCCTAATAAGATAATCATTCTTTAAATGCTTAATTTGAAATTCTTAAAACTAAAACTGCATTGCCCGTTTCAACAAAAAACATCTTTTTCTAAACACAAAACAACGTAACGGTAACTAACAGTGTTGATGTGATAAATTGATTAACTAAGCAGGGCTCAAATTGAGCAAATATTAACAGCAGTTTCTAGTTTTCTTAAAATAGCCACTACATCATTCTTTAAGTTAGCGATTGATTTATTGCGTCATTGCTTTGTTTACTGCGTCAAGCTCTCTGATTGCGTGTCGCATTAGCTAATAGCATCATTACCCTCTCGCAGCCCCGCCCACTTTATATTGGGGTGTGACACTGGGTGATAGATCATGGGAGTGATTGACAATTGGAGAAACATGCACCAAATTCATAGTCTGCCTTTACTTTGTAACCTACCTCTATTTTCCCATGTTTTATATGACATTTGAAAGAATAGATTCCGGTTAAAGGGTATTAAGAATACGGGCCCGGTTTTCAGTGCTGGCAGATAAATCAATCGGAAAAACAAACTTTGAAATCAAAAACTTTTTTTTAACATCATATATTTAACAAACTATGTTACAAAACATATAAAAAAATCGGCCGAGCATAAACTTTAAGATGTCCTTTATGCTTAGATGCAATTTTTATGTTGTTTACTATTCTCGAAGAATAAGTTTTTTGTTCCACAAAATATTCTTTTTTACCGTCTGTAAAAATGACACGAAAATAATATATGATTTTTTTCGTAAACGAAAAGAAATCAGATAACAATACATAGAAAGAACAACGCGTTGGCTTATCAGACAGAGGAAAAGATCGGATATAACGTGTGGACCCCTATAAGCAACTAGTCTTTCTGGTGGGATTAAAACCCGATTAAGTCAAGTTTTTGTTATGTTTTCAATCGCAAAGAAGGTACTAGTCATGATAGAATCAACCATGGGAATCATGAATCGATGAGACATATGAAAGAAAAAAAAACTGATATACAGTGATTGAGATAGCTGCAAGGAGAAAGGATGGTCTGTGTGAGTATACCGTGTCAATGAAGGGTGTCCACGGCTGCTTACCACAGACCCTTTTAGTTTTTTTCCGAAACCGATTATCCCTTGCTGAGGACCACATCTCGCCATCTAATTTTGCTATTTGCATAAGCTTTTAATCTGCAAATTAATGTTACAAAAATATTTTAATATGTTTTCAAACGAGTTTTGTATTTTACTAACCCCTCCATTTTGAGCAAGATGCTAAAATTAAACGTAAAGATTGAAGCAAAGTTGTATTTTCTCGAATTGAAAGCTTTAATTCTAGTTTATTTTGATCAAAACGCAAAATGAAAAGAAGTATGAACTTACTTTAAACATGATTTTATCAGAGTGCAACTGTATTGGATATTTCGAATTTGCCATTATGAATACTAAAATTATTAATATATATTATAGATATATCATTTTCAGACATAAATACTAAAATTAAGCTGTATTCCAAAGATGTGGATCATAAATGATCCCATTCTTTTAATATACCTTTTAAAACATAGTCATCAGAGATGCAAAGCCATCAGCCTAGGCTTAACATTATTTAACACGAATATTTGTGGATTAGAAATAGCAGGTCAAAAGAAATATCTTTCTCACAACTTCTTTCACACAACGTATTTCTCACGTCTTTCTCACAACGTATTTCTCACAATGTCGTGTTCACATCGTTGCCCTTACATATTCGTTTACAACGTCATGATATACGCATAATCTTTCTCCATGTTCTATGCTCAGGCCACCGTACAAATATCCCCAAAATATCTCAAATTTCGACGATTTGTTGTCGATCAAACTAAAACCGCGACGTTGCACATTTGCAATATATATTCTTTCACTGTGTGAAATTTCAGAACCCAAGGTCAAAGGCTTCATACCAAACTGTCGGACAAACTACTGCATTTCAAATGTTAACAGACAAACAGGTGGACGGAATGGGGGATAGCTATAGCCCTCAGCAAAATTGGTTGGCTGGGGGGGGGGGGGGGCAATTAAAAAAAA
>LQRL01103035.1:3407-14848 GCA_001703475.1 Hydroides elegans
TAACATGTTCACTTCCGTTTTTACAAGTTTGTTAACTTTTACATTTTTCGATAATAAGTCATCTTATATTGCATTTACAATAATATTTTTATAATCAGTAAGTAGCACTCTTAATACTTGTTCGTTAGATACTTTTAAATCTTGTATACATATAACTATTGATCAGATATTTAAGTTTATGCGAAAACTAGAGTGATAACTTAAGCTTTTATATAGTGTACATGTCAGTTACACTCGTTGAAAAGAGAGATGTAGATATTTAGTCTTATAATTTAACTATCTTCACAGTTTACTTCCGGTGCGTGGCTTGCCGAGTTGTTGTCTGAAGCCTGAACTTTAATAAAAGCATATAAGTAAGCTCAACGACTCTCATTCATATCTACAAAGACCATCCGTTGAGACAGTGCCCTGCATACGGGGTCCAGTGCAACAAGTGTGAACAAAACTCAACCATTTAGTGAAAGTGTGTCTATCCGTGAGCGATAATACCCCCAGAGGCCCGTACCACCTCGGAGGCGTTCGTTCCGATTCCCAACAGCTGCAGGAAATTGAATATGATGGTGATCAACAACAGGAAGAAATCATGGAGCACTATGTGATTGAAGCAGTCGACATTCTGGGATCACAGAGTGAATTTCACATTACGGCTATAGCATCTGGGAACTTGAAAATTGACTCAGGTGCTAAGTACAATGTTGTTTTTGTGAACACGCTGCATTCCATTAGAATCCCCTGTAGAATCGATGCATCAAAAAGAACCACACTACTATAATATTCAAATACGGAAATGCGTACGCTTGGAACCTGTGAGTTACAATGTGTTATTCCATTCGCAAGTTTCATGTAATCGAAAAGCCAGTGAAGAGTATCATTGGACTACTCGATGCATTAAGATTACAGCTGTTGCATCTTCATTCGACAGTGCACATCAAAACAAAGGCAATGCAGACCAGAATTTTGGATAAATACAGACGCCTGAAATCATGACAATCGCAAGTCGCCAGATAACGCACCCATTCCCAATGTCACCCTGATCCGACTGTTCAAAGATATTATGACAACGCTTTTAACATTGGGAGTGTGACTAGTTTAAGTACGACACCTTGTACAAAGAAAGTGCAGATTGATCCATGTGTTAAACGCAAGACCAAAAGACTTCTTCATCCTTGGCATATCCCTGTCAGTGACCCAAAATATACATCCATTTCCTCGTCCTATCCAGTTGTGCGTTAGGTTCATCCTTCTTTAACCGTTCCGAAGCCTAGACCGTCAAAAGCCATTCCTAAACATTTGACATTTTGACAGCCAATGTTTATTCCTTTGAGCTGTCCGGTATCCAAAACTGTACAATTCTTTTCAGTTATCTCCAAGCTCCGTCTGATATCGCCCAACATAAGATCGTGCCCAAACCATAGAAATTTCAATCAGCAAAACCGTGCGTTATCTATACCTTATATCCTTGTATTTAATCTCAGAACTGTAAAGCCATGTGTTGTAGTTTTCTTTTGATTATCATATGCTTACACATATTTGACTGATTTTTACAATATCTTTTAGCAAGAGTAATTTTATTGATAATTTTGGTATTGATATTAAATTTTGATATTTATAAGTGCATAATAGTTAATTTCGATATACATTAATGCTTAAACACTTTTTACTTATTCATAAGATTCAGTGATGCCTGGCCGACGTGTTCTTTAAAGTTCGAGTTATGACATTCGTAAACTTTTGATTGGTTTATTCACTAAGATCTAATAATTCGGAAAGATGTGTTTATTATTTTTTTTTACATGTTCACTTCCTCATTTACAAGTTGCAAATTTACATTTTGGATAAATAAGTCTTTTAATTCCTCATAGTCATTAATATGATTTAATCGTGTTAGTAGAGTATCCAACACTTCTTCTGTTGATATGTTTAATTATTGCATGCTAATTAGCTTTAAGAGTAGCTTTGATTTTTGGTAAAATTCTGAGTGATAGTGTGAGGTTATTTCACAGTGAACTGTTTGCCACACTCGTTGAAAAGAGGAATAATGACATATACGATATTCAATTTAACTAGCTGCATAACTACATTTGGTTTTATAGCGTCGCTTATGTTGAAAGGTTTGTTGACATGCTGAAAATTTAATAAATGACTAAGTAAGCATAATTCTTCTCCTTGAAGGACTGCCACATACGTCTACATCTGGTTTACAATCACCATAACCGTACCTTAAATAAACATGCTGCATGCAAAACAAATGCATCGTCAATAAACTCTGCTGCGATTTTTGTCAAAAAATTGTAGTAGGACTTTTATAGAGATTACGTTAAAGAAAGCCGAGGTTTTTTATTTGCCCTTGTAGAATGTGTTCGGTCCACTTCAGGTCGTCTTGCAGCTCAACGCCTAGGTAGGGATTGTCGTAGATTGCGTGAAATAGAGGGTTTGTAACTGACTCAATAAATACAAATTGAATTATATTTTGTATATTTATTTCTCTTAGTGCTCTTTTTCCACAAATTAACACATGACATCATTACATACGTACAATACAAAAATGCTACATCAGTACCAGCCCCTGTTACTCACATTCTGGCCACACGGCTATGGTCCCCAACTCGATAGTTCTGTATCCTATATAATCGCGAACGCGAGCGCACTCCGTCAGCGCAGTCTAAATACAATAAATCCCATAAATCGCGAATGCGAGCGCACTCCGACAGCGCAGTCCGACTATCCTATCATTCACGAATCGCGGAAGCGAGCGCACTCCAACAGCGCAGTCCGAATATCCTACTATTAACGAATCGCGGATGCGAGCGCACCCCGACAGCGCAGTCCGATTAAATCAATCACAAAACCCGGACGTCTCCGCACTTGGAACCCAATGAAGCCGCTCAATCGCCACCGGACATCTCGTTCGTCTGACACACTCGAACACCCCTCTCACCACGCTGTAAAATATATTGAGAGCACACTAAACAACGAGCCGAAATGACACGAATAAAACCACATATAATCCAGACCAATTAATATATTCATTTAAATGCAAATCAAAACGAGAAACATCTTATATAGCAAAATAAAGCAAAATACTCGAGAATTACATGTACACAAACAGCACTGAGCATATAACCACAAGACAGTACAACCCCCAAAAGTACTTAAAAGAACACTGTACCTGGCTAGACACCGCGAAAAAACAAAGAACTCCTATTTACAGCATCGATCCACAATCATGGTCAAAAGGATGACCCTTCTCTACCACACTTTGGATTAAGAATGAAAATCTCAACTTTGAGACACGTTGACAAAAAAAACAAGTCACATGACGTCTGGCCGCTTAAAACTTTATTGGAACACCAAAAAATCCACGAACTCGCGGATCAAACGCAAAACAATTATTGATATACTAATAAAATATATCACTTTTGATAAAGAATGCAAAAACGGCAATATTAATGAATATCCACATTTTATAATCTCCGAGCCTGATCCCATTCTGTTTCAAAGAGCCACCGTCATTAAATATCCCGAAACGTGAATAAAGTCCATCTACGACAGGGATTTAGAAAATTAATGTTCATGGAGTATATGCACTTTGTTGTTTTTTTTTTTCAAGAACTGGTATACCAACTTCAACTATATAATTAATTTCAATGAAACACATTTTCTTAACCAGTAGCGTAGCCAATTGTCAGCAAAGGGGCGTACTCCAGTGTTATCCGCTAACACGTTTATAAATAGAAGGAACACGAGTCGGTCAATAAATGTTCCATGTGGTACCCCTTATTTGACCTGTACTTGGCTTGATGTAGCATCGTTAAAAATGTCAATCTGCGAACCTTTTACCTATTTGTTAGGTTATATATTGAAGAGTATGGTTGAGTTTGCCGTAATATGTGAGTGTGTGAAGTAATACGGAAATGAGTAGCATTATCCAAAAAAAATGCTGAAATCTTAGATAAAATAGTATATAAGTTAATAACAATAGAGGAAGAATAATATTTTAGTATGTTAAGCTTATTTGACTTTTTAGTTATATTTCATAATTCAACGATTGTTATAAACGGTAAGAGTTAAAATTGGCAAATGAAACTATACTTATGTAGGTCCTGGTATTTAAGTAGGCAGTCTTACACAGTACCAAACTCAGACTTAATATATTTAAGTGAACATGATTGAAAGTATATCAATTAGTTACTAAAATTGCATTAATTTGATATTATATTATCTAAGAGTTGATCAGGTAGACATTATAGTGTTTCGAAATAAAAAAATTAAAATGCAATTTTGTGTCAACAGTATAAAATGACAGAGTTAATTAATATGCATTTTGAGACATAAGACGCTAAATCTCCCTTATTTGATAATCAACATAAACATATACTATCATTAGTTATTGAAGGATATTTGGTTACTGCTTGGCGGCCAGAGTGGCTCTGCCAAGGAATATCCTTGTAATTGGTCTTACCTACCTACCTCGGTCGCTGTTGCAAACATTGAACTGTCTGGATCCGCCAATGGTCCAAACTCAACATCATGGTTGCCTTCGTGTTCTTGGATGCCGGTGTCGTCTCGCAGCTGCTGAACAAACGTCCGCGCCGGTCTTCCTCGTCCTCGCTTGCCGTGATTAGGGGTCCACAACACTAGAATGGATGCAGCTTCTTCTGGGTGCCTATAGCAATGACCAGCCAGCTTGAGTCTTTTTTGTTTGATTGTATCTGTGGCTTTGGGTACTTCAGCATATAGTTCTTTGTTGCTCACATGGTCTCTCCAAGTGAACTCCAGTGCTGATCTTAGTAGTCTCGTAAAACAACCATCGATTTTCTTTGCCAGCGTCTCTGTGAATGTCCATGCTGCACTTCCATATAGGAAAACTGACTCTACCGTTGAGCGAAACAGTCGCGTCTTGGTCTTTCTAGACATGGGTAATGGGTCTTTGGCTAGGGTAAAGTTCACATATTTAAGTTCTGTGCGCGTGATTGTTTGCTGCTTTCAGTTATTCTTGTATAACTGTGCATCAACTATGGACATGCGAACAATACTATCATTATATATAAGAGGGTGCCATTACATTCGCATGCGCCTTTGCATCTTATCTAAAGCAATTTGCATTTTGGTTCCAAGAGACTCACATAAAAAACAATGAATTAGATACACAGGTGTCAATTTCGAAGCCACAGCGTTCTCAAAGTTTGGGTAATGCTATTTATAGGGTCATGCATCAAGATGAGAAAAGTGTATTAGTGGGACATATATAATAGCATATTATTAAGTAAATACTGTTATTGAAATAGTTTATTTCATGCTCACATATTGTAACAAAAATAAACGTGTCTTCAGTCCCACCAAAACCCGACACAGTCAAACACTTGTTTACTCATGTGAGTTCTTGGCAAAAGACCTCGAGATTTATTGACTCTGTTTTCATACTTACGGTAGCGAAGGCTTATAGCGATGATAGCGAAACTTCGCCTGTCTTGCTGCCTGTCCGTAACCTGCATTTATACGTTTCATCACATCGCTTCAGACGGTACCTCCGAACTCGGCCTTAGTGAGGACACTGATGCCGGTATTGTCGTGACTTCACCTGCGATGATAGACAAAATTCAGTACCGGCAGTACGAACCACCGACGTGCTGGCAGTGGTAACTACCACTGATGTAGCAATGGCCGTAACCACTGGCTTTGTCGTCACGTGAATGGCACCTGAACAGAAACCTTTGTCACGTGAATGGCACCTGAACAGAAACTACCACTGATGTACCACTGATGTAGCAATGACCGTAACCACTGGCTTTGTCGTCACGTGAATGGCACCTGAACAGAAACCTTTGTCACGTGAATGGCACCTGAACAGAAACCTTTGTCACTGCTTCCTAGGTATCAGCAGCGTATAGCAACGGCTTTGTGTTGACTGGCGTGGAAGATTAGTGTCCAGCTCCCTTCCAGGTATAGCTCGCGTGAAATATACTCTTGCGCGAGAACTCCACAAATGGCTACAAACGGCCTTTTAGCCCCAGAGCCTAACTCGGAAATTCCTAGCCTGCCCAGGAAAAGTACTTGAAGGGCATATACTTGCAACTCTTGTAGAATGAAAAACATGTGAACGATTTCAAGAAAATTTTGATTCTGATACTTGGGTACTTGACGTTGAACATCGTGGATCTCGGTGAAGTGTCCTGTTAGTGCCTGTGGTGAAGTGGAACAGCTCTGATGGCAGACGAATGCGACCTGCGTCACATGATGTCAATAAAACATGTTCTGGCTTTTTTAGCGTACAACAAAATGCTATTTTCATTTCCATTGGTCTTATACATTTTACTAAAATTTAACACAGTGTTACACGCGAAAATGGCAAAACACGAATTATGCTGAGTAAATAAAACATTTTGCTACACGTAAACAATCGCGCAAAAAGTGCGCGCTATATAAGCTATAGCGAACTTGTGTTAAGTCAATATAACATAATGTTGCACGGAAACATTTTGCGAAAAAGTGTGTGCAATATAAAACAACTGTCGTTTGTGTTAAGTAAATAAAATATTTTGTTGCACGCGAAATGAAAAAAAAATTGCACTTGGAACAATGTTGCACTGACAAAATGTTATTCATAGGTGTAGATAAGATATAAGCCTACAAAAATGATAGATAATATCGACATGAGTATATTTCAATTAAAAATATCAAAATCATGTTAAGTAGACTTAACACAATATGGCACGGAGCACTTCATATTAAATATAAAGTGACCCTTAATCAAAAAGTGTACTACAAGACAAAAAAAATAAGGTCAATTAAATGTTAAGGAGAGTTATTGGGGTACATATCCGTATTTTTGACCCCCAATCGGGGCCTAGGGGCCCGGAGGGGGCTATTAAAACGGGTTGATTTTTTAGACCCAAAAAGTGACCAAAAAAAGTTTCGTCAAGGTCTAGCACTAAAACGGTAGCATGTAGCTATAAACATCAGTGGGAAGGAATGTGTGAAAAGTTATAAGGTAGATGCCCGACCTTATTATTTTTTGATTCAATAAATGATAAGTTCGGAAATCTGCTTTAAAGTTAGAAATTTTTAACTTTTTTGAGGAAATATGACGCAAACAATCGAGGTGTAACAATTATGCTTCGCAACAATAACTAGGAAAAGTATGCTTGTGACGCAATTAATCAATTGTTTAAGCTGCATAACAATTTAATTATTGCGTCACAAGTGGATTCTGTGCATAATAATCGTTTTTCAACCAAGAAAAATATGTATGTTATGCTAATTTCCGACAGTTTGTTATAAACATGAATCCATTAATATACTCGAATGAATATTACTCTGCTTATTACATTCTTTTTAGTTAAATGAAAATGTTTGAGTGTTCTATCGAAATATTTAGAATATCAGAACCACTTAAATTCGACTTGGTGTACATATACAAACCGAATAGTTATATATTTGAGGATTCAATGAAAAAAATAGAGAAACGCAATAGAAAGATAGTTACAGAGGAAATTATACAGGGAATGAAAAAATATAGAACAGGAAATGATAAAGGAGGGTTGGAGGTTAGGGGCTTTGCCCTCTACGATGGCTTGTTTTGTAAGGCTTTGTACCTAGTACATATACGGTTACAATAGCAATCCCAAAAGAACAGTGTCCCGAAACATAATTACATGCATTTTTTTCGGAAACCCTGTTCTTTTGGGATGGTTATTGTATTGAATCTGTCCCCGGGTATAGAGTGCTTCCAAAATAATACGGGGATAAATTAATAGACAACCGTCAAAAGTGGGAGAAAAACTGGATGATGTATTTCCAACCCTCTAAATGACGGACTATGCATATCACCAACAATAGGCGCCCTATCGAATCCAAGTACAAGATCCACGGTCAAACCTTCGAAAAATTAGACTCTGTCAAATACCTGGGTGGACAAATCACTCAGCTGGACACCTCTTATCGACATTGTCACTAAACTAAGCGCTAAGGGATTTGTTAGAATAAGCGCTATATAAGTTCATTAAATAAAAAATACATATATAAATAAAACGAGGAAACAACATGTGTTTGTTCATAAATAGCAATCTATACAAGTACTCAATGTAAACTAATGGTATTATCTATTGCTCTCTTGAACGACCTCTCGTGGAATACGCTAGTTATGTGTGGGACCCCCAAACTAAAGCTGATACAGAAAAAAAATGAACATGTCCATCAATGAACAGCAATATTTGTTTGTGGCGACTTAAAAAAGGGGAAGTGTAAGCGCTTTGATCAGCAAACCCAACTTGGGGAGCCTTGAAAAGCGTATAAAGGTGGCCAAAGCGATAATGATGTACAAAATGTTGTCATAGTCTCGTTGCGATGCCGACGGTCGTCTTGATGCCATGAGTATACATGGAAACCTATACCTCTTTCCCCTACGCCAGAATAATAGTGTACTAAAATTATTATTTCCGGACACCATCTGCATTTGAAACTCTATTGATCAAAGCACGAAAGCCTGCACTACACTTGATCAATGAGGCGTTTCGGTGTGCGTACTATTTCGGTACTCGAGCATCTTATGTATGGGCTCTTACAGGAGCGCTAACGATCCACCATTTTAAAAAGTTCATTTTCAGTTTAGGTGTTAGAAAATCATATAAAAACTCAGATTTCCTTGCGTGAAAGCATTTATGAGAGAGGAGTGTTAGGGTGCTTCTTATTTTGCCTGCACCACTTTAAGTACAACCATGTGGTCAGAGTGGGAGGCTCCCGTCCTGATTATGTCATCACTAAATGTAAAACCATTCCAATAAGCACATCCATAGTTATGTAACGCGAATGTGCTCAAAATGTCCCGTGATCATTTTAGTGACCATATCGCTCGTCTTGTGGAGATTAAAGAGAAATCAAAAAAGGGCTATTTTCCCACAGTCTGGGTCAAAACACTGTTGGATGTATATTTGACAGGAGGAGGGTTAGTTAGTTTAGCGCCTTAATTTAGCAAGTTAATCATATAATAATTATATGAAACTTATATGATGAGAAACTAGAAGGACTGGGCTTACCAACAGTGATTTTATAATTTTAATATCTTTAAAATGATCCCAGTTATCTTGAGTTAGAAAACGACAATTTTTTAGCAAAATTACATATGAATACATAGCGCATAAAAGGAGGATCTGTGTTGTTGGGTCTCTGTTATTTAATCAAAACTGGTTAATATGGCCACAAAGTCAGCCATTCAAGGTGAAAGTGCAGAATACATACCTACCGTAGAGTCGTACCACGTTTTTAGTGTACACTGTATATACAAAGCACAGCACAACATCATTTCAATAGTCACTGTGTTAATAAAGTCGTATTGAGCCTGTACGTGTGTTACGTGACATTTTGTCTCCCGTGCCATTTGGTCTCCCCAATAGCGGTTTGCCATTGTGTCTCCTTTACCTCTACCATTGTGTCTCCCTTTTGCCATTGTGTCTCCCCAACCTATACCAATGTGTCGCCTACTTTGCTCACCGAAAAGGTTGCATTTTATTCAAAAAGTAGCAATGGGGGTTATGCCCTTTGACGTGTTGTCTTGCTCACCCATTAGATATCGGTAGTCATTACAGTTGAACCTGTTGGACTTTTTTATTCATTCGATATTCGTTATTTGTATTTGTTATTCTCTCTTTACTCGTAAGATTACGGTAGCGATTGAAGTTTTGTCCGTCTTGCTCAATCAAACGATCAAATGCCTCGATATATCATTTACATTGTTTGTTCAACTTATTGATAGAATCGTAAACATTGGCAGTATTCTATAAAAAAAACTGGCTTATAAACAATTTCAATATAGTAGATCTTAATGAAGGATAAAAGTCACATACACACTGTATAATAAAATATCTTGCAATATTTCAAATGAATATGATTTCATTTTCCAAAAAGATAACATATTATCACGGGAAATATCTAGATTCAAGGGAAAAATATATTCCATCAAATGTAAAACAAATATATAATTGATCAAGGATATCAAAGCCGGCGGCAAAGGTTCCCGTAACAAAAAGAAAGATATTTTGGTGAGCAAAGTGGGCCACACATTGGTATAGGTTGGGCGACACATTGGTCGATTGGGCGACACATTGGTAAGGGTAGGGTAGATACATTGTTCGTGCGGCGACACATTGGTATAGGTTGGGGAGACACAATAGGCATCTAGACAGTTTGGGCTAAATTATTCGTTTGACTAAAAGTTTGTTTTGGATACTTAAAGACAACCAGTAGAGATACAAACTAACGATGCGCTTATAAAAAATGACCAGCAATAGGTGGTTGACTTTAAGCGTTTTCGCATAATGTCGCAAAAATACATTTTTTGCCCAAACTCTCTGATGTCAAATGGGAGACACAATGGTAGAGGGATGGGAGACAAAATTGTAAACCTCTGTTTGGGAGATACAATGACCCGGGAGACACAATGGCACGTAACATACGTGTTATTTTACGGAGGACTTTATAGTATTGGGAGAAGAAGAAGAAGAAGATGAAGAAGAAGATGAAAAAGAAGAAGACTAAATTTAGATGTAGTCAAACAAACTTCAAAGTTGGGTTCTCTGTTCAATGTCTCGTCAAATTATTTATCGAGCTTGGTCAAGGTCGTTTAAACAAAACAACGCACGAGTTTTTGACGGCGTCTTTAACACAACTAGAACCTTTTAGCAAAAGAAAACAACATTCATATAAAATGCCAACCATTGAAGATGTAGGGGCTGATGTTGGCGCAGAGGGAGAGCCTTCACGACTTGACAGACACGATGATGAGGAGGACGATGATGTAAGTTTTAACCACAGAACCTTCAGGCTTCAATTTCAAGAGGAAGGCTCATATTAACGAGGTTCTGGGCATAAAAGTGACACAGTCTTGATTTCCGCTTGTCCTCAATTTGTCTAATAAATATAATATTGTATGTTGGCTTCCTCCATTCGCTCTGTACGAGGTCGAGAAGGTGTTTCGTTTCGACATCTATCCTCGGCAAAACCGGAAGGCATCGCGCCATGGGTTTCGAAAGGTGTTTACGGTAAAAGATAAAATAACGCATTAACTGACATTTTAAAGCCTGCTAATACATATACATATATACTCAGGGTTCGACATAAGGAACAATTTATACACACAAAAATGGAGAGTGACTTCGATTTCATACCCTCAAAACCCGTTTTGGTACTCGCCAATTTGGCGAGTGACTTGATTTCGTACTCGCCAAATCAAAATGGGCCGATATAAGCAATAGAACATACATATATGGGTTTGTAAGGTCCCCCATGCACCCTTTTCATAAATACCTATCACTTTAGATAGATCAGGGTCATCTGTTGTATAACTCAGACATGAGAAATTTCCGCTTTTTCCGCTGTTTCCGCTTTTTTTGGGCTTCAAATCGATGGTCTTCGAGATCAATGCAAATCCGTTGAGATCTCGAAAT
>LQRL01103043.1:7473-17965 GCA_001703475.1 Hydroides elegans
TCAATTGCAAAAAGCAAAACTATTTTAACAAATAAATAATCCAAATTATTGCGAGTAGGTGCTTAACACCCTCAATATTTTTTTTGTGATTATTTAACGAGTTGAGCGTTATTTGTACCACTAAAACGTTATTTCATATTTTAAGTAAAAGCGGAGCAGCTGCCGCCATGAATGCCCTTTCATGGACGTGTATCGTGTTACGCCATGCTACGCCATCGATGCAGGAATCAGACGTCAAGAAACTGGTGTGTTTTAAAACTGCATATATATTATTCTTTATATAGATTATGATGTCGATATTTTGATCGATACTTTGACCGTACGATTGTCCAATCTGCTATGTTGTAAGAATATAGGTGCATTGCAAATGTAAGTTCAAAACAGATAGATATGCTAAACAAACTTAGTTGATGTACATATAAACGTTTTAATTGATTTCTATAAAATTAAATGAATGATTTATCAAATAAGCTCTGATAATTTCCATTGAAGGTGGGCGTTCAAGTATTGCTGGTTTATGGAGCTCTGAGCAGCAACTGTAAGAGTGTCAACAGCAACGTTTTCCGAAAGCTACATGGCCTTTGGAAAAAGGTATTACATGTATGTGTTCAGAAAGCACCGCGAAAACTTTAAAGTTTTAGTCTACACGTTAAACTGAACCAAACCATACACCATCCTTTTCAAAAAAAAAATTACTTGTTTTTAGCACGAGCCTTTTCAATAACATTCACTCTTTGTTTACCATCAGCGACCTAACGGCCTTGAGGAGAGTGTGAATGCAGTTGGACAGGAGCAGAGCATATACTCGCTTCCTTTGCTCTGCTGCGTCATCAAGCACTTACATGCCACAAAGCAGACTGAAGTGCTTACCAAACACAAGGTATGGGTTCAGAACACAATTTTGTAAAATAAAGTCAAGAAAATATAGTATACATCAGCAAAAGATAGCAGTAAAAAATACCACCACAATGTACAAGCACATCGAGCTCCTAACAACTTTTTTTTTTTACAAGCCACCAGATGCTACTTCAAAACTGTTATCGTCCACCTATCTCAGTGATTAGTACACTCATTAAATAAGATATTTGTGCTCTAAATGTTGAATGTATGTAAATTCCAAATTGAATGGACCACTAGAAATACCACCACATATGACTACTTGCATTTTGATTAAATGAATTCAAACCTTATTCTATAAATTTCGTCTACAGGATACGTTTGTTGAGCTGTATACCAAACATGTGATCAGCGCTCGTCAGAAGCCTGCCGTACACGTCTTGGTGAGTTCTAGAATAAATTAATCTAAGTGTGTCTTTGATTGTTGATTATTTGATATATTATTTAGTATATTAATCTTAGTACCAGGATTATGATGCATTTGAATGTATTGAATAGAAGTCACTTTTATGTATGATTTCCGTCTTTTTTTTTGTCAGAGGGTGTCTTTTTATCGTAGACATATGTTGATTATATGGTATACTATAATTATTTAATATATTAATCTGGGTACTAGAATTCTGATTCATTTGAATGTATTGAATTAGAGCTCGCATCCATGTTTGATTTTCGTCTTTTTATCAGAGGGTGGCGAAGGACGGATTGCGTCACTGCAACCATGACGACGTGAAGACGAAGCTCCTTCCGGTCGTCGAGAAGGCCATGCTCCGAAACCCCGAAGTGGCTTTGTATGGTGAGTGCAATACATTGGAATGAGACAAAAACAAAGCATCTATACGAGTCATGGCTAACACATGTCTAGCCAAGGATTTATGCCATATAAGTTTGAATTATTCTAATGATATAAATGATATTGGTTTGTTATTCGATACCGAATCGATCGAACTTAATTTGTTACCAAATATATAAACTTTCAATTTACTTGAACTCAACTAAAAGAAATACTCACGAAAGCACAACAAAAGAAGATAACAAGTTGAACATTCCTTCAGTTTATATCTGGCTTCAATTAATTTCATAAACTATGTAAATTAAAATGGCGTTAAATAAGCATTTAATATTGACTATTTATTTCCAGCGTTTTGTGAAATGCTCTCCGGACTATCAGTTGACCTGAGCTCGTACGCAAAGTCCTTCGGAAAACCATTAGCCAGTAAGTACTAAGTAGCTAATTAACAATTCATGAATAAACACTTACATTTATATTTAGAACATCACTGACAATCGCACGAAATAAAAGTATTGCGGTAAAATTATTAAAGCAAATGTATGTTAAGGCATAAGAAATTCGTCTGATTTCTTATTTAGCACGTGTATCAAAGTGGTATTCATCAACACCACATCATTGCTACATAACCACATACATGTGTATATAACCATGAAGAAGTCTCGTTTTTCAGCCAATATGTTTATATATAACCACATAATTTTTTATATGTTTTTGATGAAATCTGACCTGACAAGTCAGTAAAGTCGTGACTAGTGATACGCGCCGTCAAAAACACATAACGACATATATAACCACATCTCTCCATTTTGTCGTTTTGCAGCCCAGAGCTGGTCGAAACTCGAAGACTCTCGTGACGTAGCCACGCGCGCTGTTTCAAATCTCGCGAGACAGTGTAGCGACTGCGAGGCAATGGAGGGGCTGGTCAAACACTTCTTTGCCGTGCTCAATGGTCTGTCATTTGTCTTTTATAGTGTGAACTTATAGGATAAAATGTTGTTTTCATATGCTTTTTAACAAGAAAAACTCGCAATAAACGAGAGAAATAGAGTGACTAGTACATCAATTCTTTGCCATGCGTAATCATACTAATGGTTGGTGTCGTAAAAATAGTGAACATTTGGAAAGGAAAATCAAATACTTATTGTCAGCAGGCAAATTTAGATTGTTAGGATAAACGGAGAGCCCATAACGTTTCTGTAAGTAGACGCCTAATCTCGAGCAACCACCCTGAGTCGGATTCAAATCCGGAACCTTGATATTAAATATAACATCCAACTTTTAAAAGAATAATTTAAAGAAATTATTCAAAATGACCATAAAAGTGTTGATATTTGTTAAACGCCTCTTAATTATTTAACTTTGCCCAATGATCTTTTAGAATAGGGGCTTGGATAGATGATTGAACACAGGTTCGTGATCTCGATTTGTTTTGAATTTAATCACATTGTTTTGTCACGTAACACAGGGAGCGAGGGCAAGATCACAGTGGCGCCCCAACGCATGGGCGTGGTGGTCGCCATCGGGAATCTGGCGGATAATGCAGTAAGTGGCGCCTCGGCTCAGTCACTGGTCGCCACGGCGGGCGAGTGCTTCATTCCTGCGCTACAGGCCGAGTGTGAGTATAGCCGAGAAGGTGGTAGGTTGGTTGGGGGGTGATTGGATATATACTTGATTTGTTCATTAATGGTAAAACTCGAAACGAAAGCTATATGGAGTAAATTTTATAATTTGCTATCCCAAGCAATTTGCATGCATTCTTCGCGAAAGCGAAACGCGTCATGTAGTGTAATTCAAGCATTGGTGGCAAACCCAATTTTGTTTTGATATAAATGCGATATTCACGTGTTAAACGACGTGTGAAGTGTTACAAGATTAAAATTGAGAATGTCTAAAGATATGCGATGGAGTTTCGAAACAAGTGAGTTTATGCAGCTCAATATAAAAATAAATTATACCGCGTCATGCATTTGACAATATATCACTCCTTCACTTAATGTTTTTCAGCTCACGAGGGTACGCTTGTACAACTAATACAAAGCCTGACTCGGTGGAGCAGTAAATTTACGACATCGGTTCCCGAAAAACTCACGCTCTGGTTCAAGGTACGATGATCAGATATAAATCTGGTCTCTTCAATTGTCTGCCTTTCTACGTTTTCTGATAAGATTTATCAAGGAAATATAGAGGTTGAGGCTTTAATAAATGTCGGTTATAGACATGTAAATATCCAGTTTATCTGTGTTTGTTTTAAGGGACTACAGTGTTTGAACAATTTGGCTAAGTTTATGTGCAGAATTTGGTCAGGAAGACTTTCCTTGCTCCATGTAAAAAGTGAAATCAGCCTAAAAAATAGGCTAGTATGAGTACCATATTAAAATAAATATTACTGAGCTAATAAACTCATACTTACAGAGTTCACGTGATTGTACTGTTTGTGTTAGCCTTTGATATTTACAGGTTTGAAGTTATCTTTCTCTTTGTTTTCCCTTTCAGAGTGCGCTAGGTTCAAAGTCCTCCACCTCTGCCGTTCGAAGTGCATACGCACAATGCATTAATGCCACATATAAAGGTAAGCACATTGGAAGTAAATCATTTTGCGAAATTGACGTATTCGTATTAACATTGAAACTAGGAAGCTGGATTTGAACAGTTGTTCGAGGCTGTCATCTTCTGTAAGCGAAGTGGCTTCAACCCGTTCCGTGACGGACAATGTAATTTGTGATTTGCTAGTTTCACAATGACATGAAAATAATAATAGTTAAGGACATAATTGCAGGCAAGGGCTAATGTCGAATTATTTCTGTGCGTAGCTATACTTTGTTGATCTTCTTGAAACACAAAAAAAATATAAAACTTTTTTTTTCAGGCGACACCGTGACACAAGCGGCCCCGTTACTTGCGCCGTTGCTAAGCATGGTGGAAAAGGCGCATACGCAAAGCACACAAATGCCGCTTATCGCTGAATTCACGAATTATGCGGCTTATAGCATGTATATGTCATCTTAGGTATAAACGATATTGGTTTTGCAGGAAAAAATACATTCATTCACTAAGTCAATATCGTTCCCTGTCCTCTGGCTGTATTATACCTTCTCTTATAAAAAAAGAGTTTCAAGTTTTAATTCTCAAGAAAACAATTTCTTTGCTTTCAGGAGACACAGTGACACAAGCGGCCCCGTTGCTAGCACCGTTGCTAAGCATGGTGGAAAAGGTACATGTGCAAAGCACACAAATGCCGCTTTTACCATACATGTAGTTTTAGTTATAATTTATATGTTTTGTGTAGGACGAGACGCGTCCTTTCAAGTAAATATCGTTCCCTATCCGTGGCTGTATTATACCTTCTCTTATAAAAAAAAACGAGTTTCAAGTTTTAATTCTCAAGAAAACAATTTCTTTGCTTTCAGGAGACACAGTGACACAAGCGGCCCCGTTACTTGCGCCGTTGCTAAGCATGGTGGAAAAGGCGCATGCGCAAAGCTCACAAATGCCGCTTATCGCTGAATACACGAATTATGCGGCTTATAGCATGTATATGTCATTTTAGTTATAATCGATATTGTTTTTGTAGGACAAGACACACCATTTTAATAAGTAAACATTGTTCCTAATCTTCTTGACATGACTGTATTATACCTTCCTTCATGTAAAACGAGTTTCAAGTCTTTATTTCTTTAGAAAACAATTGATTCCTTTTCAGGTGACACAGTGACCCAAGCGGCCCCGTTGCTAGCACCGTTGCTAAGCATGGTGGAAAAAGCGCATGCGCAGAGTACACAAATGCCGCTGATCGCAGAAGCACTGCACGCATCGTGTCTGCTCGCCAAGTTGTCGCTCACCGATATACAAAGTGGTAAGCTTGTTTGGAAATGTATAACAGGATATGAGATATGAGATACTTGGTACTTCAAGAGCTAAGTACCGTTTTAGTTGGGGCTTGGTTCTTAAAGTGTTGTCGCTCATATACAAAGCGGTAAGTGTGTACAGGATTGCCACCACCTCGGGAATTCCGAGGATCCGTGGACAATGTTGCTATACTAGTAGGTGCTGTATTGGAGATTTAGTATTTAGGAACTTGATACTGTGATGGGCTGAATGCTTAGAATGTTGTCGTTCACGGATATACGCAACGATATGTTGTTGGTGTAAACTTGGATGATATACAGTGCTGTCAGTTTTGAAAATAGTTTTTCTAATGCCAAGCTTAAGATAATTAAGATAAAAACGCATTTAAAGAAATTTGATTTTAATGCTATTTAAATGATCAATAAATAATCTGGTTTTATGATGTATATATTTGATTGTGTGATGTTTGTCACAATAAATACCACAAATATGTGTTCATTTGATTCTAGTAATTGCTTTTTGATCAAATGTACAATAATGCTAAGGCCATTATTTCGCATTGTTCACTCTTTTTGTCAATCAGAGAGCAAACTGGAGAAATTCTGGACCGCCGTGTTGGACGCGAAAAAGCAGTTGTTTGTTACCGAGAAATTCCTCGCACAAGCTTCAGACGACAGTAAGTTTGTGTTCAAGTTTAATACACGTCATTTAAGACAGATAGACGATAAACCCACCAAAACGGGAACTGTTTGTTGAAAGAAAAGGGGAACTTAATTTCAAACAATCATGGCCTAGTTTAAAAAAAAAAAGCAATTACGCCAACATTCTGAATAAATGCAAGAATGTAATACAAAAAGACATTGCATGAACATTTGTTATATAGATTATTGATGCTTGTCACACTATTTCATAATAATTTTAAGATGTAAGTATGCTTTAGTATTAATGGGCTAGAGCCTGATTAATTACCATTTTTTAGCCTTGAAGGGCATCAGCACTCTAGTCTGTCGCCTCTGCCTTGAGCACCCACAAAAATTCACCGACCCAATCGCATCCGCCTATTACAAGGGACTACTTTTTGCTCTGACACATGGCGGTTATCAGGCGCGCAAGCATGCGCATATTCATGCGCGTAAAATGGTTTCGGCGCTGGGCGGCGGAACTATTTCACGCGCGCTTCTGGTGCAGTTTCGAGATCTGGCTGCAACACAAACGGTAGGTAACAATATTCATATAATGGTTATATAATAGTGATAAGAATGTATTAGGATTGGGCTGTTATGGTTATGGTTTGTTTATAACCTTTCAGTTCGAAATGCACCTATGTCAATTGAGTGATTTAAATACCTTAAATTGAATCATATTCATGAAGTTCAAACCTAAACAGAAATAAATCCCATTAAATGGCATTTATGTTTCGATTGTTCAATTTAAATGAATCTTAGATATGAATAAGTGAAAAAAAATCTCAAGTAATTTTTAAAATGTAAAGGTAATGAAAATTATATTTTATCTAAGCTATAACCAACTATCCTTGGACAGCCCCGTCATATATCATGAATTATCATACCTTTTGTATATTTTGTAATGTATTCAAATGTTATTCAAACAGATTGAGGACCTAAAAGCAGAAGCCGAAAAAGAAAACGCTTCGGATCCATCGAGAGTGATCGCGCCAAAATCACTCACCGAATGCCTCCTGTCAATCACGCATATCGACCAATCAGAAAGCGAGGAGGCGGAGACTATTGCTATGGAAACGCTGATTGACGCGCATCATCCGTTTATAGGTAAGTTTTAAGAAAATGCATTTTTTTTGGACGCCATAGAAAAGTCGAATATGTTTCTTTTAGTGGTTGCAAAAAAGGTTACAACAATTGCTGTGTCATTTAGTTGCAACAATCGGGACATGGTAAGATCATGTTTGTAAATAAGAAAGTTTGTCCTGTCAATCACGCATATCGACCAATCAGAATGCGAGGAGGCGCAGACTTTTGCTATGGAAACACTGATTGATGCGCATCATCCATGTTTATGTAAGTTTGAATAAAATACCGTTTCACGGCGCAAAAACCTATAGAGTGCTGTCGTTCAGTTGAACCTCGTATCTTTATCTTATTTATCATCTTATAACTGTTGCACAGCCCTAACACATGCATTGTTTAGCACTTTGACATTATAAACGGAGGAACCGGGCTCAGTCGGCACCCATTTGCCATTTAATGTTGTTTTAATCATGTCATTTAATATCTTATCTTTATTATATGCCTTTATCTTATCAGTGTTGCACAACCCCGACACGTGGACGGATCTGATTGGTCGCTTGGGCGTCGACGCGGCATCTCTCGTCCAATCGCGCATCACCGAGATCGTGAGTGATATTAAGAATGCCGAGGTCCTATCGCAGGTAAATGTATAAATATCTTGTCGCAGGTGATAAAAAACATAACAATACACATATACAGAAACGGGGAGAAACATAAGGGGGAAGCCGTAGCTAAGTGGTATAGCTGCTCTCGCCTTGCAATCTCAAGGTCCCGGGTTCGAATCCGACCCGGTGTGCGTTGCTGGAGATTTCTGCAAAGCGATTGCTCTGACACCGACTTACGGAACTGCAGTGGGTTATCTCCCTTTCCCGGAAATCTAAGATTCGCACATTGGCATTAAGTTTCGGACTTTTTTTTTCAAAAAGAAAAAAAAAATCTTTGGTTGGATACAATGACCATTTGTACACGCAAGATTTTTACTTAAATTAATTTTGACTTAAGTAATTTTACGCCGTAATTTTATCTTAGCAAATATTAGATTGAGGTCCGTTATATTTAGAACGTCGAAAGTCTTATTAAATCATCAAGAGTTAATGAATACATAGAAAAATACATAAATGTATATTTCGGCAAAAAAAAAACAGAACCGTTTTGCGTACAAACATCAATATGAATGCAAATGTTGATTAATATATTAATTCTAATGTCCGTTGAATTCATTTCTCCCCAATATTTATCATAACATTTATAATTTCGCCCTCACATAGGCACACCTTTCCGCTGTCTCCACCCTCGCCCGCATCTGTCCGGAGAGTGTGCTTCCCGCCATGATGGACTTAGTTACGGCGTCGCTAGGCAAACCGGCCCTAGCAACGGTGACACGGGATGAATACAATATCATGAGGACGCCCGAGGGAGAGCTGTACGATAGGACGATTCTCGACAAGTAAGTTGATGACAGGAAAGGGTATTGAATAATTTAAACTTCTCGTCAAATATAGAAAAAGTTATCTCTCTTTATCTAGCTTAAATATGGCCTCTACCTGTTTTAAGAGGATGTTTATTTATTCCTCGAAGGACTAAAAGAATATTTAGGTCTGATTTCCCCAATCGATCTAAACCCGTCTATTATCATGTTTCGATACATGATAAATTTATAACGTATGTATGTTTTAAAGAGAGAGAGAGATTTCCAGCGTTTTTACTGTAACTCTGATTCAAATGAATCGCTTTTATTTTAGCGCCGCCAAACAGGTGGACAGCAGCGCCAACGTCAAGCGCGAAAATAAACTCTACTCGTACAAAGATCAAATGGCCGAGATTGAGCTGCGTAAAGAATTAGAGAAAAAGAAAGGCAAGAAGAAGGAAGAGCCAAAATTGAGCAAGAAGCAACAGGAACAATTAGCGGAACAGCGCAAAAAGGAAGCGGATATACGCACGCGCTGTTTGCAGGTACGCGACTTATATTTTGCTTATATAAGTATATTTGTATGTAAGCATATAAGCACCTGTTTCCTGTTTTTT
Source organism: Hydroides elegans (assembly GCA_001703475.1). Taxonomy (NCBI): domain Eukaryota; kingdom Metazoa; phylum Annelida; class Polychaeta; order Sabellida; family Serpulidae; genus Hydroides; species Hydroides elegans. The sequence goes on from LQRL01103043.1 coordinate 16,798, forward strand.
TTTTCAGTGGTTTCTTCGATGATGTAAAACAAGTATCGTTCAGCGCGATTGCTATTTAAAGCAACAAAATCTTAATCATTTGTAGAATTCTTACAAATAACCCCCATTTCAACTTAATTATATCTCTGCATTTTTTCTCTGTTTCCTCTCAAGATGGACCGTGACCTTGAAAACACGTGCGGCTTAATCACCGCGTTGTCCAATGGCAACACGGGTGCATTACGTCAACATTTTGCGCCGTTGATGACGTCACTTGTTGCGCTAATGACGTCACCACTTTGTGCGCCCCGCGTCACGAGGTTGTTTTTGGAATTACGTCACGCGGCTTTTCCTGATGTGGAGGATAAAAGCTTCGGTGAGTCAAACGAGTTAATAAGATTAAACAAATACTGTTGATTGATTCGCGAAGATAATCAGTAAAAAACGTTTAATAAGAAATTTTAGCAGAGCCACAAAATATGGAACAAATTGTTACATGAAAGGCTTTTTAAACGTATGTATAATCATGTACAGTATATATCACACATGTTTTTCATTATTTTGCTTTTGGCACACGATGCATGAACACTTTTTCCCATAAAATGCATATATAACCACATATATAACCACAGGTATAACCACGCCTATAACCACATTTATTTTGTTTACAGCCGAGTTGGTGGCTCAGGTGTCTCTGCGTCTCATGAAACCAGCTTGTGATACGGACGAAGGGTGGTCAGCGGAACCATTAGTCAAGCAAGCTTCGAGGGCGGTTACGGTGTTGAATGGCAGGACTGTTCCACCAAAAAGTATGTGGAGATAACCATTTATAAATTGCTATTTATCCACAATAATATTCACAACTTTTAAACTTGATTATTAGCTATAAGAGATGCTTTTACGTTTATAAGAAAAACAAGTAAGAATTTCTGAAGATTAAAAATGACAGCCAAAATGATGGGTTTCTTCCATCATGTCAGTTGTAAATGGACACAATCTCAAGTATCTTTTAAAGAACTGCTATTAAAAAAAAGAAGCATTCGATAAAATGTCTTAAAACAATTTTCCAGGTCTACAAAATTTTCCACAAAAGCCGCTACCCGCCCCGACCTTCTGCTACTGCTTTCCCATGCTGCGACGGGTGCTTCAAAATGGCGGACAGGAAGTTGGCGGAAACGAGGCCATTTTG
>LQRL01103049.1:410-14100 GCA_001703475.1 Hydroides elegans
AAGCTTGTGCATTGCTTGAAATAGAAAAAAAATGTAATTGGAGAGGTTGTGGTGGTGGTAAAAGTGAAACCACACAAAACATAGTAATTCAAATTGCTTGTTGTTTTTATGCTAACATATAATCCAACATTTTTTTTACATTTTCGGCATGTTTTCCTAATAATTCTAGTCCTTTTTCAAAGGGTCCTTTGTGTGATACAAGTAAATCCATAATGCATTTAATCCATATGCACATTTGAAGAAAGATGAATAATCCTCTTTTTATGTTGTCTTAAGACAATTTCGATATTTTATACTATCATTAGGTATGGATAGCTGCCCGTATTAGCCTAGCACCAGCAACTAGTATGAGATCATTCAAGTATTCTTCAAAGGGTGCAGTATTTGCAATTTTACAAAATAACCCACTGTGATCAAATGATGAAAATTTCACTTGCCTTAAAATATTGATAGAAGAATGTTTGTCCTTAAGTATGGTTCATCAGATTAAAATGTGACCAAATATTCACCGATTATATAAAACCTTCGTCATAAAATTATCGGGTTTGCAATCTCGAGCGTGCATCATGATGCCCTCATCTCCGACTATTTCAATGTATTATGTGATGTCTCTTTCTCGAAGCCGGAACAAAATGCTAGGCTTATAGCATTTAAAAAACAAAAGCGATTGGCATGAACAGTTCCGCCATAATGCCAACAGCGGACACGAGTTGTGGAGCGCAAGTATGGCACAAACATATGCGGTTCTTAGATACTGTGTAGAGCAATACCATTGGACATTACGGTGAGCAAAAAAAAGATACATGCAGATAAATCCGATTCAAACACATCTAACTAAACGCATCTAACTATGGTTAATTCGTTTAAATAAGATTATGCACATAGAAGAGATAAACAACTAGCCAATGATTCTAATAGTTATTTTCATAAAAATATCAACAAAGTTATGAGGTCGTATTCCGAAAATACAGAACAAGACTTTAAAATTGATAAGCCTGTATAATCCATAGACATCACCTTTCATGAGCTCAGAACACATCACTGCCATGAAAATATAAAGCTGATTTAATAGTCTTCACTAAACCGATGTGAACTAGAACCTATACCTACTGCTTTTGTGAAAGATTGTATATTGGAGCTTGCACCAGTCATTACAAAGATAGTTAATTTATGTCTAGAGCAATCTTGCTTTCCCGAGAAATTTAAACGCGACGTTGTCAAACCGATGTTAAAAAGCATGGTCTGGATCCCATTTTTAAAAGCTACGGGTCAGTGAGTATATTTGTATCCAATTTTATAGAAGATGCCGTTATAATAAGACCACATGAATATGGACAATATAAAAAAAACTACAGTCCGCTTAAAGGTCTAAGCACTCAATGTAAAACGGCCACTATCAAGGTGCTTGACGATGTGCTTACACCATCGGATGAAAACAAAGCATTGTTTTATATCGCTGCTCGATCAGTCGTCGGCCCTCAAACTGTGGCTCCTCGGCACACCATTGAATATCTGGTTTCGCCTCAAAATAGATTCGATACGATCTAACCGGTCGTTCAACAACAATACTGATAGGTGGGAAATGTTCAAATGAACGGGTTCTGACGTGTTCTATACCTCGAGGGTCTAAGCTCGAACCCTGTATGTATAGTGACTGAACTATTCCCTAGGAAAACTTCTTTATTTATCTCATGCAGCGTCACTTATACGCTGACGATACACAAATAAACAAGTCCTTTGAACCTCATTCCTACATGCTTGTACTCCGCTAGATCAAAGTTTTACTGCGGTTTTCATCAGATTGTACAATAGTATCAATACATTTTCAAAATTATGAAGAAAGATTGAATTGAAGATTGAATTTATTATCATATCTAACATCGCCAATTCAAAATATGTATACACCAAATGTTTAAAACTAAATCGTGAAGTGGTTACAGTGGTCCCTGAAGTTGCAATGTAGGAGTTTATCTAAACAATCGTCTCAGTTTGGATAGCCGAATCGCATATGCTCATAGAACATGCTACAATTATTTTAACTTGATTAGAAAAATTGGGAAATATTTCTAAATATACGCAACAAAATTCATATTTCTCGCTCATTTTATAGACTAGCAATAGTCACAGGCATCTTCGATAACTTACCAAAATTTGCTTAAGATAAACTCAGATCCGAAGCTAGGATTGTAATTTTGCAAAAAAAGAACGCAAGTATCACGGTAATAGTATGTACGCTCAATTTCGCCGATAAGATCAAACCAATGCTACATAAACCAACGATACATTATGGTGCTGAATGAAGTGTCACATTTGCAATCGATTGAGCTTACGTCAATTTGGACAATGACTATACAGATTTTACAACAATGCAATGTATCGTCTCAAACAGCTGAAACATTCGCTAAATCATTCGCGATTAATCATTTATCGTAAATAGTTTATTAATGAAGTGAGCAGGGGCACACCGTCCTTGTCGTTCGCGAGTGGATTATTAACGTAAACTTGGACTTTGTCTATCCAGTTTCCAATTCACTGCAGTATATTGAATCCTCCAAAGCAGCGTCAAACACAGTAATTCATATATTTATGAATTTTACTTATGCCCTAGACTGAACGGAAGCATTTCCAGCTCATTTTTTTTTTCTATTTATCCTTTGTGTCAATTTTATGGCACGGATACGAAGGTATGCTATTCGCCACCAACAATCAAAAATCTAAGTTATTCCAACACCAGCATAGAACCATTAATAATCATAGTACACGACATAAAATGCTAAGGAAATAATAGGTTCAGTATACTGACGACCGAATTTCAGCTACGAGTACCTAGACATTTTCTCTCCGAACATGGAAGAATATGTTCCCAATTGAAAACTTGGGCATAAATATAAATTCAATTGTTTTAGTCAAAAGCTTTGTATTGTCGGAGATGATCAATTAGTTTTTTTTGTTTATCATTTGCAAATCTTGACGCAAACTTATTGCATATTCTCTCCTTGTCAGTTCTATCTAGTCATCTAAATACTGTAAATAGAGTTTGGACGTAATCGTTACATTAGATACAAGTACATTTCGAGTCTATTGATACAACTTTAAACAATCAATCAGATACATCGCGAGGATAACCAAACAAAACAAACATAAGGTTGACATTTTAAAGTGATTTCTAATAAATCCCGAAAATAATCTTTTGCTCAACTTCTCTGATATGGTTAAGGATGATTTCAATCTACCAGACATTCATTGGATCTTGAATGCATTTTAAAGTAAAATGAATTATATATTATATTCATCACTTAATTTTAACCATTAATTTATACTATTCTTTCATCCTCTTACATTGATATGGATATAAGAAGGGTTGTGCAAAAAGAATGTATTTTCGGGATTTTTCGAAAACACTTTTCGTAAACCATATAAGGTGTCTGTATTTTGTCATGAATACAATGATGTTTTTATCTCTACTGGCTCGTGAAAAGTGCTTTAAACAATATTGTAGTCCAACCAGTTATTTTGCAACAACTCTTTATTGTTAATGATACCGTGGAATATGGGTCTAACATAGTAGCGAGGTTGTGCAAAGATATATTTTCAGGATTTTTTCGAAAGTAATTTAGGTGCGCAATGTTCCGCTGATAGATTTTGTTATCAGTTCAATATTGTTTATATCGCTACTGGTTGCTTTAAAATCTTCCAAACTATGTGTGTATTCGGAAATGTAACCAAACAAGGTGACGGTTATTAAAAGACCTAAAAGGAGCTCGACTTATCGAACAAGACGGTCTCTCTACCCGGAAGAAAGTGGTTTATTTACTCTAAGGGGCATATATGATTCGATGAGAGAAATCACATGGTTTTACTGAACTCTATCCGGAAGAATGTTTGGTTGAAGGTTTCCCCAGGATGACGTCTCATGAATATGTGTAAACACGTAGGTCCCGACATTTCGAATAGGAACGTGACAATAACTGAAAACGGTCTTTACTTTCCGAATGCGGACATCCCAACTTTTAGTCAAACAAACTATTTTGCCCAATTTCGGAACTAGGAAGTCAACTCATGTAAATAATTTTAAATTTCAAAACATTCGTTAAATATTTGATTTTATGTTGTTATTTTATAATTCAGTTGGATTATATTAGGTAATTGACAAGATAATCATTGAATTTGAAGGTTGACTGAAGTTTTGTCCCTGCTTAATTAATTTTATATAGAAAGGAATGTAATATTTATGTGATGTTTTACATTATCGCCCAGTAAATGGATTACACATCCGATTGAGTCATCGATATTTATAATTTGGAGACAACTTTGTAAGATGCTTGTATTCGTTGACTTGTTCAATAAATATATACTTGAATATTATTGTTTGCCAAATCTTAATGAAAAATAGGGGTTGTAAACAAGTTGCTACAAGAACTCGTATTACAAGTAACGATTAAACATTCGGTTCTCAAGTCAAGGCTCAAGTATTTAAAATGTTGCTCAATGACATATACTCGTGCACAAATTTAATCTCACGGCTACAAGTTGAAACTGATAGAACCACGTTATAATTAACCCATAGTTGTATACGCTCGTAGTTATCGGGATGACTGTCGCTTGTTCCAAAAAAGTTCTGTCAGATACGAGGGCAACAAAGTGCTTTCGGCTAGATTTTGTGTTTTTTTTTTAAATATAACACGAAATAAAAGGAAGTTACAGCTCTCAAACTGAATGTATGCTTAGAATATGGATAAAAGCAGTCTTTTTTTCAAGCCGTTTGTTTCATGATGATTATTCATTATTGATTAAACAAACTAAACAAAGCAAAACGATCATTTCGTTGAGAGGGCATTTCAGCAGAACTGAAATCTTGCTTTAATCTAACTGCCGGTCATTTTTACTTTAGTAATATAGTCAGTCTTATTTGTCATTGATCAAACTAAACATGTATGCCCTGTAAATAAATTATTATGCATAATATAAATTATTTGAGCTTCCTATCCCGATTATCGCCCACCGTTAAAAGACATTTAGAATTGGTTTCGACTTTAAAATTTCAATTTATATCTTTATCAATCTATGAAACATTGCAATGAAATAGTATATGTGTATCGGTAAACTTTAAAATGTCAGTTAATTTGTTAATTGAATTTCTCCCGAAAACACCCTTTGAAACGAAACGCTTCCTCGTTTTCGTACTACTACTACTACAAGATCTAAGGAACGACTCAAGAAAACAAAAAAAAAGCGTTCGGCAAACTCAAATGTGATACTCCTCGTACAAACATTTTAGACCCGAAATCCAAAGGTTTTGGCATATAGAGTTTGGGTTTTCGGCTATCTATCATACCTTTCTTGTACATGCTTGAACATTTTAATGAAAGATAGAAGATATTTTTGATAATAAAGTCTTTGTTTAATGCATATATATTTCATTGTAATTTCAGTTAAATTCCAAGATGGGTCTGCTTACTATATTGAAGAAAATGAAACAGAAAGAAAAAGAAGTCCGGCTACTGATGCTGTATCCTTGATAGTCTTTAGTTATTGGTAGAACAAAATGTCTACCGGTATCACGTTGATATGACATATGTCCAAAACCTATCGGTAAAAGTTTTGCAGATTGTTAGAGGTTGCATATCATCTGACTTTATATTCTCATAATATCATAAATGCTAATAATTATTACGTACATGTATAATGTGTTAGTGCCTATTATAGACAATGGCTGATATATTAGATTTGTATAAAGAGTATGCATGTATATTAACGTTAAATAATGAACCTTAACAATTCAAGTGGTTTAGATAATGCTGGTAAGACAACAATATTGAAAAAGTTTAATGGTGAAGATATAAACACGATATCCCCTACACTTGGTTTCAACATAAAGACTTTAGAGCATAGAGGGTAAGTTATCATCACAATATTCTGCTATAATTCATATATATTTTTGAAATCGTATGAACAGTCACATATGTTACAAATATAATGTATTTTCGAAAACCGGATAAAATATCAAACTCTGTCCATGTTTCTTGAATGATTCGTTGCAATGTCCAATTAAAGATGTTGATCGTTTTATTTGTTATGTGACATATGGTTTTCGATATGTTATGAATAAACCATAATATTCAAGTGTTTCTTGGATTCCCACAATATCTTTTTTCTCAGATTCAAATTGAACGTGTGGGATGTCGGCGGTCAAAAATCACTGCGCTCATATTGGAGGAATTATTTCGAAAGTACCGATGGTCTCATTTGGGTGGTGGATAGTGCAGATCGGCGGCGGCTGCAGGACTGCAGACAAGAGTTGGACGCCTTGTTACTAGAAGAAGTAAGGCGAAAGTCAAGATTTCCAATTAAATTTATTTTGAAAACACCTCTTTACCAGGCGCGAACTTTGGCGAAACACCATTGGATGCTCATACATGTGCATTTTTGCGGGATCCGTGCCTATAATGTCATCGAAATATGTTTGATGAATGGCGATTTCAGAAATAGTAAGAAATAAACCCTATTTTTTAAACCAACAAAGAAAAAGATATGAAAATTCAACTATTTCAACACCAAAGTATAAACCTTGATGCATTTTCACATATTTTCTTGCAGAGGTTAGCGGGCGCTACGTTGCTTGTATTTGCTAACAAACAAGATTTGCCGGGTTCCTTAACGCCACAAGAAATTAAAGATGTTAGTAATTGATTTTTATATGTACCATTTCGTGATAATGCTTGTATCAAAGGAAAATATAATTACACGCAACAAATCATGCAATGATATTATTGTAAAGATTTTCTTTGCCGCGAGACTGAAATTCAAATATTACTTATTTTTTACTTTCATATTTTATATAATTTGTTTTTGTAATCAGTCAATTGATTACTCTCAGCATTTTTAGAGCTTAAGTACGTTAGATTTGTTTGAATCAATGTTTCTCAATCATATTTTAAATGTAATGCTTTAAATATTTAGATATTTTATATTCATTCTCAGGCTCTCGAGCTAGACAACATCAAATCGCATCATTGGATCATTCAAGGTTGCAGCGCTGTAACAGGAGAACATCTACTCACGGGTATCGATTGGATTGTAGATGATATCGCTTCGAGGATTTTTACAATGGACTGATATAGTATTAAGTGTTGTTTTGTGTATTTTTATATTCAATTATTGTGATATATGGGTATTCAATTGTAGTCATGGCATAGCATATCCAAGGATTATATGACTGCAAGATCGTTGCTTACTTATCTGCACCGCGAATAATGTATCCTGTTATTTTATGTCAGATGTACTTCTACGGAATAGTAAACAAATTTTTGTCAGGACCTTGATGTTCAAAGTCAGTTCTTTCAATAAATATTGAATTGGTGACTAATATTCTGCTGGCCATTGTAGTAAACGAAATACAATAATTGGTTGAATGTATTTTATGAACGACACATAAGATACCCTGCGTCAAAAAACAAGTCACAACAGTCGTTGTTGATGCAGTCTTTTTGTATTGAGCACTGTTAAGTCAAGTCAGCTGAGTTTCTTTTTCTTATTCAGGAACAAAAAGTTAACCAGGCATTGGGTAGAGTCTATAGATAATTTGTATAATACGTCAGTGCTTACTTTGACATTTACTAATTGCCACAGTGCTTCATTATCGACTCGTGCTTTTTATCAGCCCTCTGGTTGATACGCTTGTTGCAATTATAGTAGAATTCAAAATTAATATTTAGTCATACTTTCAGCGTTTTTCAAATTTCTCTTTGTCACCAAAAATTCAAAAATAAATTGTTTCTTGTGAAATTTGACAACATGGGAGATAGTCCATTTGACTTATATATGAATATATTTTCATCTACAACAGAGACGAAAAAATGTATACTTTGACAACAACAAATTCTATGTTATGACTTTGTTGTTGCTACAAGTGAAATGTTCAGAAAAGTGTTTCATAAAACCCATTTAGTCCATTCATTTATTATCCCCGTGAAAACGAGGGGATATAGGGTTGAGCTTGTCCGTCAGTCTGTCCGTCTGTCTGTCTGTCTGTCCGTCTGTCCCGCTTGAGATAGGGTACTTTGTGCACGCGAGTTGGGTATGAAGGAGTTGAGCTAGAGCTTTGAAATTTCATACACGTATAAGCCAAGGTCTGAAGTCGTGCCTCGTCAAGGTTTCATCTCGATCAGTTGAGAATTTTCGATTATAGAATGGTGACTATATACTATATGACGATATATATATGTCTGAAATTCATTATTAACTTATTTAGAAATGCAAGAACTACAAGAGGTTTTACATGGAGTAATGAACAAAGAGGCTCAATGCCCAGAGAAATGATAGACATCTTAACCACAAAAGACAACTTACCCGCAAGTTTAAACTTTGCATAAAGCAAACTTCATATACCGTTAGGAATCGTAACATCGATTACTAATCTTATTTGATAAAATAAACCATGATCACATACTTGACAATAAGCATAACCTTAAATCATTTATTTGTATGCAAACTCCGCGTTTTCTCAAATGATTACACTCCAAACGCCACACTACCCCATCTCTCGACACATTTTGATAACTGCATTGTATATAAGTTGTTTGCAACAAAGCGGAATTCGTTACCGATTGTCAGGTGCTAAAATGCATTTTTAAGAGTGACAGAATTATATCGATTTGAAAATGAGTGTCATGTGATGTTTCTTCACTAAACGGTTTCAAATCATGAAGTCATTCAACACGTGTCTACACCCTATAGGAAAACACATAGGGGCAAAAGAGGTGGAATAAATATACGATCAGCTGTGAATAGGAGAGTACAAGAATGCACCAATGGTATGGTTATTGACCCTAATGCATTAATCAGGTTATCAAAGCAAACAATAACAGAGCGACTTTCAATAAAAAAAACCTAAGCTTGTAAAACCTCGAGTGTTTATCAACATTGATACAACTGCACCAATACCAACATTAAATCATGATTTTAAGACTGCGCTTGTTAATTGCCAATCTCTCAATGGAAAATCCAATTCGATTCTCGAAAAAAATAGTTGAGTCTAAACTCTCCCTTGTGTTTTTAACTGAAACGTGGATAAATGAAAACTCAAATGACATAGCCCTGCATTATTCTGCTCCGGATGGTTATACGTTTTTACAAACACATAGAAAAGGGGATCGCAAAGGAGGAGGTGTAGCAATAATTGCACGCTCCTTCTTCATCCCTAAGGATATATCTCGCTGTTTCAAAGAATATTTGTCCTTTGAATTCATAGTTTCTACCTTTCGCATTGAGCATCAAACCGTCAATATTTGCGTACTCTACCGGCCACCTCCGTCAATCAGAAACAACATCGATCGTGACCTATTTCTAAGAGAATTTGGTGAAATTCTCGAAATATTTTGACATCGATAGGACCCATAGCGATTTTCGTCGAGTTCAATATACATTTTGATAATGGTTCAAAAAAATGAAACTGCTATTTTCAAGTCACTCCTTGATAGTTTGGGCCTTCAACAACACGTGTCTACACCAACTCATGATAAAGGTCACATATTGGACCTTATCATTACGCGATCAGATGATATGATTTCAAAGTGTGAAGTAGGAGTCCCTTTTTCTGACCACAACATAGTTTAATCGGTATTATGTTTCACAACGCCTCGTTTCAATAAGAAATCAATTGAATATCGTAAAATTCACTCGATAGATGTTGATATGTTCAAGTCTGATATTGAATCGCTTGGTTTATCAGAGATTGACACTGACTCTGTAGATATGTTGGTTAGTGCGTACGACATTAATTTAAGGAACATTTCAGATAAAGATGCTCCAAAAACGTCCATCAATGTTATTGTGCGACCAAATATCCCTTGGTATGATACGAAAATTGAGGCATCAAAGCGTCATAAACGGAAACTCGAGTCAATATGGCGTAAATCAAAGCTAGCTAGTGATAAATCGGCTCTCCAACAGTACAACAATACACATATCAAACTCATTAATTCCAAAATGAGGTCATTCTTCTCCAGATCCACCCAAACCCCTAGTTTCGCATCAGGCCAGGCCTTAGCTGACACTTTCAATGAATTTTTCATTGAGAAAAATAGAAAGATCAAGTGCAACCTAGATTTGAACAATAGTGTTTTTATTCCGGATGCTGACCCGAAAGCCCCTTGAACAATTCGATCCATTTTCAAGAGAAGAAATCAAGGCAATCATCATGAAATTGAGTAATGCAAGCTGTGAACAGGATCCTATTCCGACAAAGCTATTGAAACTATGTATAGACTCACTACTAGACCAAATAGCACGCACAGTTAACATGTCATTAAGACGTGGATCTTTCCCAGAAAGTCTCAAACAAGCACTCGTTAGACCAACTCTAAAGAAACATACCCTGCTTTCGCAGGGCCACGTCTATGGAACTCACTACCATCAAGGCAACAACAAGCTATGGATACTTCAAAACCCATCTGAAGACGTATCTTTTTCGCCAAATTTCAATGGATAACTAGCATACTATTATTTCACAAAGTGTGTTTTTAGCGACCTAAAGTGTCGGAGAATATACTCGCATAGATCCGGGCACTTAAAATCACATGAACATTATGACATTATGACATTCATCTCATTAACAAATTATCAATAAGAACACAAATAAAAAATAAATCATTTGATCACTAATTTGAACCATTATCTGCTCTTCAGAGTTCGATCCACTGTAGGATTCTTTCTAAATTTTCTTCCATGTCTGTAGCTGTATTGCTGTTAAGTTCATGCACGATTTCGGGTTCATAAGAGGATTGAGCTTCCTCGTGAATTGTACTAAATATTTCACACTGCATGTGTTCTTCTTACTTCTTGCCGCTGTATCCTATGTAAATAAATCATGGAATTGATAAAATACATCGTAACATGTATATGTTTTGAGAGGTATCAAAGTTATATTTTCTTGGCAATGTAAACAGACTTTGGTTCATTTATTTACCTTATGTTTTAAGTGTGTTTCAAATAAGTGTATGCACTTAATAATAAGAAGAGAAAAACTTCTTCCTGCTGATAAAATTAGATATTTGTTTGATAAATGTTTTAATATTTTTTTAATTTCTCCATGACCATTTGTCGGCCTCTTTGACATATGTTTGTGTATGCCCTATTTCCAGTAAAAGAAAAATATAATGGAAAAATGTTGATGTTTCTCTTTATAATAATCCAATGTAAGAATCATCTTTAGTTTTGTGAAGTCAATTATTAGTATCGTAACTTATCTCTCGAGACTAGCTGGCGCTACGGTACTTGTATTCGCAAACAAACAAGATTTGCAGGGTTCCTTAACACCTCAAGAAATCAAAGATGTAAGTAATCATTTGTTTTGAAGTTTTGATATTCATTTTAAAGAACATTCACGGGGTATGTATTACACACAATGGTCATTCTAGAATGCCTGTTGTACGTAATCACGCTTTCATGTCTAAAATCACACACTTTCGAAAATGAGTGTGTTATTTCCAAACATAGAATTTATCTCAAGACACATCCGTCTGTTTTCAGTGTATTTTCTAAACGAAATTGAGACTTGAACACATTTAAAATACCATTTTGTTGCTCGTGCCATCGGTGCTCTTTTTTTTATTACATCAAAGGGAAAAAAATCAGCACAAGTTGATTGCGAAAGTATATGTCAATTGTCCGTATGTATAGAAATTTAACCCACTGACGATAAATATAAAACATAGAAACCTAGATTGAACGCTACACAATTCTATTGTGTGAAAACTTCATTATTTGCTAATTCATTACCTTTGTCTTTTTGTAAATTATTTTAGGCCCTAGAACTAGACAACATCAAATCTCATCACTAGATTATCCAGGGTTGCAGCGCCGTAACAGGAGAACATCTTCCCACAGGAATCGACTAGATTGTAGATGATATCGCATCGAGAACGTTTACAATGTACTGAAAGTATTAGGTGTTATTTAGTGTATTTTTATATTAAATTATTGTGATAAATGGGTATTCAATTGTGGTCATTGCATAGCATATCCAAGTTTAATTGTGAATCATTGTTGCTTACCTTCTGTACTACCGAGGAATGAATCCTTTCCGTACAAGTCAGTTCTTTACAAAAAAAATATATATAAGATGGGGCTAAACTTCTTCTAACAATTTTGCTATTGTTGTTAACGTAATGCAATAATGTGGTGAGTGGTTTTTGACCATCTCGCATTAGAAAAAAAAGAAGACTAAAAGAATGATTTGCATTAAGTAATACAAAGCGTCAAAAATAAGTGAAATGATCTACATACGCAAAGACGCAGTCTATTCGTATGGAACATTATTCAGTCAAGTCAGCTGAATGTATTTTTCAGATATTCAGGAACAGAATGTTAACCAAACATAATGTAGTGTTTATATATAATTTGTATAAAACTTAAGTGCTTTTTATCAGTCCCTTATCATTTGTTGTTGCTACAAGTGAAATGGGCAGAAAAAAGTGAATCATAAAAACGTTTATCAAGTGGTTTATTTTTCCTTGGTATTATATAAAATATAGAATAAAATTTAATTAAATCACTTCTTCCTTTCTTTGTTTTTAACTGACTAAGTTCTATTCGCATTGAACGCTCATTATGAAACTGCATAGTATAAAATCAAAACTTTTTTGTGCTTTGTATATCAAGTTATCTTCTAATAAAACGTTGATATTGATTAATGATTTTGTTCATTTCTTTCCTTTTTTATATGCAGAATAAATGATAATTTCATCTTTTGAAGCACGATACGCACTATTATACCATCGAAAGAATGTAGCTGGCCCTTGAGCACATTTTGCACGCCTTTGGGCTTCATCAGTATATCCGACAACTGTCGACCACATACACGTCTTAGCCACGGCGGAGATCGCATCAACTGGTGTTTACCGTCCTGCAACCGAAAAAATGTATATCAATAATGACGCCATGAAAAAGGACAATTCTATTTTGTTTGGACTATTGAAATGATCTAACCTGGGATTATAATAGGGGGATTGGCAACTCATCGGAAAATATTCGTTTCGAATGTTTTTTTCCGTACTATGGCTGTTACAAAAATACTTATATAAGTCTCAATTTTACATTTGGGAAAACCCAGCGTTTTTTAGCCCCCAGCCAACAAATTTGGCTGAGGGCTATTGCTATCCCCCATTCCGTCCGTCCGTCTGTCCGTCTGTTAACATTTGAGATACAATAGTTTGTCCGCGGCATTTTAGTATGAAGCCATTGTCCTAGGGTTCTGAAACTTCACACAGGGTAAGAATATATATTGTAAATGTGCAACGTCGAGGTTTCACTCTGATCGACCAAAAATTGTCGAAATTACGGGGGTTTAAACTTAGACGAATTTGAGATATTTTGGGATATTTATACACCACTTTGTCCGCGGCACTTTGGTATGAAGCCTCTGTCCTAGGGTTCTGTAACTTCACACAGGGTAAGAATATATATTGCATGGGTGCAACGTGGAGGTTTCAGTTTGATCAAACAAAAATTGTCGAAATTACGGGGGTTTGAACTTAGAGGAATTTGAGTTATTTTGGGATATTTATTCACCACTTTGTCCGCGGCACTTTAGTATGAAGCCTCTGTCCTAGGGTTCTGTAACTTCACACAGGGTAAGAATATATATTGCATGGGTGCAACGTGGAGGTTTCAGTTTGATCAAACAAAAATT
>LQRL01103054.1:0-11619 GCA_001703475.1 Hydroides elegans
TAAATCTCTACCAATAATAGAACATATAAATATATAAAAATATAAATAATAACATAGTCACCTTATTACTTTTTAAGTTTCTGTTGTGGATAAAGATTTTTAAAGAAATATTTATGCTTGAAATATGCGTTTGCAATTAATACGTATCAATGTTTGATCAGTGATAGACATTTTCGTTTCAGATGCATTGATTTCACAGACATTCACAAATAAATTTATTAATAAAATGCAATTTATTATTAAACATAATGCTTTGCAAAATAAATACTGCATAAAATACAAATATTAAGATATTAAATCCTATATATAATCTAAAATATTCATAAGTATATTTTCGTATATATAATGTTTCATATTGGAAATATTTTTAAAAAATAACCATTGAATGTCCTAACAATAGGTTCTGTTCAACTAAATTCGATGTTCAAGTCAGAATAAAATATACCTGGGTCAAAACTCGTGGCGATGGGTCAATGTGAATGAATGTACGTTGACCTGCACCTAGGTTCAAGTCCGATCGAGACGTCTAATAACAATATAAACTATTTCAGTGACATTTTATAATATAAGTTTGAAAATAGCATTATGATGCTAAACATTGTTACTCAAGTAGTGTACACTACTGAACAAATAAGCAAATAATGAAACAAGCTGCTTCTGGGTTTTATTCAAAATAGCTAGTGTGAGTGATAATCATGACTTAAACATAGGAATAAAAAGGTGTATTAAATTCTTTTATTTATATTCAATGACTAAAGATTCAATTTTACCTCGACAACTTCTTGATCACCATCGTTATCACATCCTTCAAAATCCTTAAAGATATGTTTCATAACTTCACAATGGCTTTGTTGGACATAATCATTTGCTGTCTCATTATTACAATCTCTATGTTTATGATCGATGCCACGCTGAATCAAGTACTTTGCAATTTCTGGACGTTTAAGCGCCGTTGCAATATGTAATAATGACTGTTTTGTAGGCGTTATAATTGTGTTAATTATTGATGGCTGAACTTCGACTAAATTCTTTACCTCTTCTAAGTTATTATCAACAATTGCATTTTTCAAAAGCTCTTCTGAGTCAAGTACCTTTTGTTGAGCTTTAAAAGACATTTCACCGAAAATTGTATTTAATTTCTATGATTTTTATCCGTTTATAACCACTAATTTAATAACCCACTTCTTAATTACCAAAGTAACAATAAAATAACGAGGCAACTCATTTATTGGAAAATCACAGCTATATATAAGTGTTGTCTTCCTGGTTCGAAATCAATATTAGCTCAATAAATAGCTCTACTTGCTTTCGATTTAGCCTTCTTATCATTTTAGTAACCGAAGCATAACCAATACAAGATCGTATATTTATAAATATATATTGATAGAAAATAAGTATTGCCTTCAGTGCCTGTCATACAAAAATCATTGTGTAACACTTAAGAGTATATCGAGTAAATTATTGCATCAGGGAAACAGGCGTTATGTACACAAAACGATACAATTCTGAATTTGATTATATTTATATTTGGCTATAAAATTAGTTATAGTTATCATTTGTAATAAACTTTCCTTCTCCCTTTATATGTAACCAATTCAAAGTATAATTATAGCTATTAACATGGTATCTTAAATTAAGGTTTTATCATATTTTAAAGGTGACATGCTATATAAAATATATTCAACTATGCATTATCTTCTATGTACGCTTTAAATATAAATTTACACGCTTCAAGCAAAGTGTTATATGATGAATATACTATAAATGCTATCATATAAATGGGTTACAAAATTTATGAATTCACAAAATAAAATGCTATGTATGTTTTTCTTGTATATCTTTATTTGTCTTAAAAGTATTCAAAAGATCTAAAATTATCCTCTATAGAAAAATGAGTCGTGTAAAATAAAGTATAAATAAAATGGCTAAATTATTTCACTTTCTTATACTTAGATTGCCAAAAGTAATTGAAAGTAGTGGTTGAAATATATAAGTAGTGTCTAGCTTAATTGTTTCATGTCTTATATCCAGTCAAAGTATTGGTTTCTTCTCAGGCTTTTGATATTCATCTAAAAGATCGATTTGTTTGCATTAAAATCGCTAAATCATTAACATTTATTTTGAATTATTTATATAAATTTTCTAAATAGATTATGATTTTCGTTTATTTTTAAATAATTGATAACTATTGATCAACAACAAACACTATTCCATAGTTTTCGCATGAAATTGGTACTAGGGCAACTTGAGTGTCCTTCGCGTGTCATAAGCAGTTTTTTGTCATTAGATGATTACTAAATTTATATGGAGGAGAGCTAACATTAAGTCTAGTTATGAGAAGTCTGGCAAATAAATGCATTAATAATATGAAGCAATTAAATATAAGAAATGGGGCGAGATATGCAATGGTCATTTGCCCTAATCGTGTGGTCAACGTTACCTCTTGAGCCCGTTTTTGTACAGAACACGATTATGTTACTTCCATTAGCGTCTAAATTATAAACACAAATTAAAATAAAATGCATCTAGGTATTCAGTTTAATGGTATGTACATATCTTTTAGATACGAAACCATCGCCACATTTGATGAGCATGATCTTTTACTGCACAATTTCAAACAAAGTGTTTTTAAGACATTTTCTTCTTTCAAACTCCTTCTCATCTTGTAATGCAGTCTACAATGGAACGGAATAAAATATAAGCAAACAACAATTATTTCTATAGATATGCATTTCAGTAGCTAAATTCGATATAAATTGCATATTTTTAAGTGCATTACTTATCAACAGCATTATTGTCATTGTTTTACTATAACAGTTTTCATTTTTAAAAAAGGACTGTTAGCACAAAAAAGCATCGATTTAGATCAAATACTGCAAGTGTTATGACATAATAAAAGCCGTATCATTCATCATTTTCCCAATTGTTTGCTGCTTTGCTCTATTTTTTGTTCTCATGTGTACACCACAAAAGAACCAAATCATCACGCCTTTTATATCATTGTATTGTTTGTAATCCCTAGATGCTCTATCGCTGATCAATATCTAATTGACTGGTGATTAGTAGCCTTAGCCTATTGACATACAACTTGACATAAAGCTCAATTTAATTAAATAGCATATTATGGTAGAAAATGCCAGAATTTATCGAATCAACTTCTATGTTTATGAAAGTTTTTTTTCAAAAAGGCTTATCATCGCATCATTTCATAATTCTTTGTGAATATATTAATCACATTAAAACTCTAGATGGCATTCATGTGTATGAACATTGAATATTTAACATGCGATGTTAGCTATTAGAAGTAGATCTAGAAAATACTAAAAATAACATGAATATGAGAATCGATGTAATATATAATGCCACAAGAGGTGTATACATAGGGTTTGGTTTATCATATAGAGCTGAACGCTCGGTATAATTCCTCCCCTCATTCTAAACTGTATTGAATTTCTATCCATCTTTTGTCATTTTTACCCAAATCGTTCAAATTTGTTTTTGTTTATAACACCTTAGAGTCTGTGGCGATATCAAAATTAAACGTGTGATTCAAATTCTGAAAATACAATCATTTTGCCTTTTTATCCTTTTCGGAATGAAATTTAACAAAATTGTTTTACCTACAAGTAATTGTCCTATCATTTAAAAAGAAAAAAAGTTTAATATCATACTGGTTTCGATAAAATTTTCTCATTGCTATATTACCTAAAATGTTTATATTAAATCGCAATATTTTGCCTTTACATTCTGAATTGGCAGCTTAATCAGCTAAATTGGATGACAATAAAGAATTTTGAAATATGAAATGGCTGAGATATTTTGGCTAAAATAGCTAAATTGCCTGAACACGTGTATACCTTAATTGGCTGAAATATACTTAATCAGCGGAATTGGGTGCCGCTAAAGAAACATGACAGATTACTACTATTGTTGAACTAAAATGTACATTGTTTTTATTTCGACCTCGGAAATGTTTACACTCTGATTTATGACACTAAGAAACACGTGTATACCTTAATTGGCTGAAATATACTTAATCAGCGGAATTGGGTGCCGCTAAAGAAACATGACAGATTACTACTATTGTTGAACTAAAATGTACATTGTTTTTATTTCGACCTCGGAAATGTTTACACTCTGATTTATAGGTTCATTTTACAAGTGATATATGTAACTTATTAGAGGTGCAGCACTGCAGAGGATGTGTTGCTACTTGGCAACTAAATTACAACATATTGATATAGATTATGTTGATTCAGATATATTTTGTTCAAAATGTGGAGTTCTTCAGAGCTATACATTAAGTCTAATTGTGTCTATCGTATACAAAGATGACGTTATAGCATTTATAGTCTATTAGACCTTATTTCAACTGCTTATGACTTGGATATTTTAATTGTATGAATATAGATTCCATATATTTGGCATTATAACAGAAACTTCAAAGGTCAATCATATTAATACATCATGATGTATATCACGCTTTGATACATTCGATCGATTCAATTGAAAATTCGTAACATGAAAACACACGTTGCTATTACACAAGACAATCAAAATATTAAGAAGTTGTTAGTCAAATAAATACAATATATATATCAATTCAAAAACATACAGTTTATGTTTACGATATCCAAATAGTGTATACATACAAGAAATGATCCCACCCTCGTCGCCATTGTGGTGGTGGCCTATAGTAACATTTGCGGTGTTATCGCACAGCAATGATAGCTATCCATTGAGCGACGGTTTGGTGTCTTGTTTAGTTCCGCCAGAAGAACTCACGTGCGTGACCTTTGGCAGGTCATGGCTTCATCCGTATTTGACTAGAGAAAGTACATATGTTCGATACTACAGCTGCATTTACAACGGATCAAACTATACTTCAGAACAAGCTTCAAACCAACTTAGGTCGTTACATCGATTTATGCAACTTATTCTAATCACATATCGTTGAAGGATCTTAGATACATTCTGTTTTGAATAAAAAATGCTAGACGCAGAAAATTAGAATTAGATTGATATGTATTATTGGACGAGGGAAGTCCATGGGCCATCACTCCCTTACGCAATGGCCCAGGGAGTGATGGAAACGAAACAGAGGGTAATGAAACTGTAAAATGTAACGTAGGCTCGGAAATATTTTAAAGCAACAATGACAAACTTGTACTCTGTGATCGATGCGAAAATTGGATATGTTTGAAGTGCACCGGACTATCCGAAGCCCAATATCTCGCCCTTGATAGAAACCTGCAATGGTATTGCACTAAATGCAAGGTCTCAGCCATACGGGCCGTTAAGGTTGATCGCTCAATTGAAGAAAAATGTAAAGAATGCCTTAAACAGAAATCGACAATCAACTCCGCGAAATTGGGAGGATATCCAAGATATCAAGTTGAAACAAAAACCAAACTGAGATGTCGGTCGAAGCGGTAGATGTCCAGGTGAAAAATGTGATACAGGTTTCTATGAAAATACAAGAACAGGAGTTACAGGATCGTGAAAAAAGAAGAATAACATGATTATGTTCAATGTCGTAGAAGCATATACAAACGTCAAAGACGAAAGGGTTAGACACGACACAAACATTCTCATGCGTATTATCGAAACTATATGCGACAGTGAAGTAGACGAATATGCAATAAGTTAAATAAAGCGTATCGGCAAAAGGACTGACAAATCAAGGAGACCATTAATTGTAAAAACCAGAGATCAAGCCACGAAGAGAACAATTCTCCTCCATGCAAATAAACTTCAAGAATGTACTGATGATGAACTGAGCACCATGCGGATGAGTCATAACCTCACCCAACAGGAGAGAGAGCGTTCGAAAAATATGTACATAGAAGCAAAACGCCGTGAGAGAGAAGATATCTCGGGGGAACCAAGTACAAGGTGCGCGGCCCACCCTTGGAATGCAAATCGTTAAAATGAAAATTACCCAGTAAATAAATCATCACAAAGCAATGTAAATAGGCGTGACACTGTTTCGTTAAAATGCAAAAATGTAGATAAGAGCACAAAAGCTACATGTTGTTATACAAATCCAGATATCTTTGACAATAAGCTAGACGAACTGAAAGCCTATATCAACGAACATAAACCACTCGTAATTGGCATTGCCGAAGTAAAGTCAAAACACCAGCGTTACTCAACTAGTGCAGCATCATACAGCATTGAAAATTATGTGATGTACCATAAACATATCGCAAATTCTACTGGACGCGGAGTTATATTGTATATACAAGAGTCTCTTTAGCCTGATGAAGTTTGTGTAAAAAGTGAATTTGAAGAATTCATTTGTGCAGAAGTCGTCCTACAAAACAGTGATAAGTTGCGTATATGTGTTATATACCGAAGTGACAGTCAAAACAACAACGAACAAAATGGCTTGATTAATAAAATAGCAAACAGTAAACATAGTCATAAAACTGGTTATGGGCGATTTCAATTACCAAACCATCGACTGGAAAACAGTGTATATGTCAACTACACAAGCCAGAAAGCAACGCTTTAATTGAAAATGATTACGACAAAACCGAAACCCTGTTGAAGCATTTCTCCAGTATGTTTACACAGGAACCCATTGGACCGACACCAAAACCGACTGAACAGAACTACAACTCAATACTTCATGATATTTCTATTACCGAAGAGAAAATCCAGAAGAATCTCAAAGGGCTACTACCATCGAAGTCACCTGGGCCTGATGATATCCATCCTATCTTCATCAAAGAATAAGCGGACGTGTTGGCGAGACCCCTACAAATCATATTCAGCACCTCATTGCGAACACATATGCTTCCTAAAGAATGGAAAATAGCGCATATCTCCGCTATTTTTAAGAAAGGCGATCGCTCTGGTGCAAATAACTATAGACCTATAAGCCTAACTAGTATCTTCTGCAAGGTTATTGAATCAATCATTCTAGAGGAAATCATCGAACATATGCCCCGAAATAATCTGTTCAGTCCAAAACAGTATGGGTTCATCTCCGGGAGGTCCACAACACTGCAGTTATTGAATGTCCTCGTTTTGTGGTCACAGGTTCTGCATACGGGTGGGCAAGTTAATGTGATATACATGGATTTTATGAAGGCGTTCGACCAAGTGCCCCACCGTCGGCTTGTAAGCAAAGTGGAAAGCTATTGAATCATGGGAAATGTCCTTGGTTGGGTAGAAAATGTTCTACTTGATCGATCGCAACGTGTGCTAGTCAACAGGTGCAAAACATCGTGGGGTAAAGTATCCAGCGGTATCACACCACAAGGCAGTGTACTTGGACCACTGCTTTTTGTGTTGTACATCAACGATTTACCGGACTCAGTAACTAGTCTAGCATATTTCTTCGCTGACGATACGAAGTTGTTCAACCAAATTACAAAGTTAGTCGACGTTGATACCCTACAATGTGATATCGATGCGTTACAGCAGTGGTCAACAAACTGGCTCACAATTGGAAATAGGAACATAAACAGTAGCTATCATTTAAACTAAAAAATACAGTGTATGACCTAGAATGTGTCGAAGAAATGGAGGATCTTGGCGTGACTATAGACTCAAAACTCAATTTTGAATCTCATATTATGACCAAAATAAAGAAAGCCAATAAAACAATTGGAATGATCAGAAGGGCATTTATCTATCTAGACAGTGATATGTTTATCTGCTTAAAGCATTTGTTCGACCCCAACTCGAATACGCGAATGCCACTTGGAGTCCGTAAAAGGTTAAGGATGTAACAGCCATAAAAAATGTACAGCGTCGGGCAACTAAACTAATCCCAGGCCTTAGTCAACTGCCGTACGAAGACCGCTTAAAACAGCTAAAGCTCCCTACCTCAGTGTATCGCAGGGCACGAGGTGACATGATCGAAACCTACAAAATTCTGTCCAACTATAACAAAGAAGTGTCTCCATTCCTCCAAATAAATGCCTCTAGAACAAGAGGAAGCACACTAAAGCTGGCTAAACAAAGAGCGTATAAAATACACGGAAGTGTTCCTTTACTTATAGGATGGTAACCTGTGGAATCATCTACCAAATGATGTGGTTAATGCTGAAAAACTGATACACCTCGAGAGAAAACTGAGGTATGTCCAAGGAATTGAAATGTTCAATGAGCTGCACACATGTTCAACGGTCCAAAGTTGAAAGACATAAATGACCTTATATTATATTCTTGAGAGAAAGTTGTGAGGTATAATTTGACATGTTTTAATATACGTCTGCATGGAGGTAAAATCGTTCAAATAACACATTTTCTATGGCTATTTCAGAAACTTTCCTGGTAACTTTAGTAATGTCATATATTGGAAAAATGTAGACGTTCTAGGGTTCAACCGTTCAATGCTAAGGGTAGTCAAGAATATTTATTAATTGTTTGTTATGCGATAATGACGTTATTGTATATAGGGTTTATGACGCAAAACGGTTAGGATCAGTGAGACAGGTGGCACTTGTTTCCGTGTCTTTTGCGAAATTTTCCGAAAACAATATCTTTACGACGTTGATCCATCTATATAAAATGTATGAGAATACTTATGTTTATGTTATATATTCATTAGGAAAGACCAAGCCTTGATGTTTCCATTACTGTCAAAGTAATGTTTATATTACCAATATTGCAAAGTTACATAATTTGATTTGAAGTTGATGTCAATACATCAACTTTGAACCGTTGAACCGTAGAACATATGAGATGCACAAACGTTCAAACTTACACTTAATCGATACATAAGAAGCTTCACATTCTATAGTAATTTGATTAATGTGACATATCTGCAAAATAAGGAGAAACTCGATGTTCTATCGTTCAACCGTTCAATGCTAAGGGTAGTCAAGAACGTATAGTAATTGTTTGTTGTGGAATTATGACGTAATTGCATATTATGCTTATGACGCAACAAATAGGTAGGGATTATGGCGACAAGTGTCACTTGTTTCTGCGCCTTTAGCGAATGGTATATACCCGTCGTCATTTCCTTAGTCTGCATAAATAAAGGTACACGATTATACTTGCATTGACAACAACTTTGAACCGTTGAACGGTAGAGCATAGCAGATGTACAACCGTTCAAACTTGCAATTAATCGACATTTGGCATACATCAACTTTGAACGGTTGAACCTTAGTGCAGCGCATTGAACGTTTAAAACCCTTGTACATGAATGAGAAAACTCGATAGATTCGGGGCCGGATGTGTCTTTAAATACGACACAAAAGCCGGTTTTACTGGCTATGTTCACAAATACTAAAGACGAAGATCTAGATATAGAGGTCCAAGAGACCTGCGTCCAGAAGAGTTCTTGAAAGTAATCCTGTATTTGATATAAATTGTGACGTCACAAAGAACTGTTTAATTCTTACGAAGCTAAAAAAACTTTATTGTCAGTTCATTGTTATTAAATAAACAGAATACATGCATTAAACAGGCAACCTTAGTTGGTTAGAAGCGTGGTTTGAAGGTTAGTTTGATCTCGTGTAAATTCAGCCAGACGAAAACATCAGTGAAGTTTTCTAATGGCTTGCAGTTCTGATAACCACTTCCCAAATTTTGCTGACACCGCAAACGCCAATCAAGTAATCCGAATTTTTATATTGTTGTAATAGATTTGTGTGCACTTCGATGAATAAGTTAAAAACAATGTGTTTAATTTCCACGTTGACATTATTTTGATGACATGTCATTCTCGTTTACACTGTTTTTAGACAATTTGTTATTTTCACTTCCGCATTTCTATTGCACCACTGCCCTGGTTATAACTCGTATACGATAAAGCTCTAAGCTCTGGTTAAGTTCTGATTAAGCTCTAAATAGTCCCTATGCTATGTCCAAATGGAGAGTAACCTCTTCTATTTAGAGAAGACCAAGTAGTTTGGGCTAATGTTGTGGTAGCGATTTCAAAAGAATTGCCATTTTGTTTGTTTGTTTGTTTATTCTTCAGTATTTCAACAAAACAAAATGCAATGTTTACAATATTAATATATGACAAGAGACACATGCACATTTTGTTAAAAATACTAAGGATGGCCCTTGAAAGCCCGAAGGCTTATTTCCAAAGGGGTCCTTGATAACTGTTAACGATGTTGTGCCAAAAGACATGCAATAAAGATATACATTGCAATTACAATTTACATGCTACGAGTATGATAGTCCCGAATCCATGTCCTATGTTGCATTTTAGTGACTTTTTGTCCGGGGACTTTATGTCCGGGGGCTTTGTGGTCGGGGATTTTATGTCTTATGTTGCCCAAATTTGGGACTTTTTGTCCGTGGACTTTATGTCCGGGGACTTTTTGACCGGATACCGGTAGTCCCAATACGTGTCATATTGGGGGTTGTTAGAAATGTTGCTCCCCCATTGGGTCACACGACCAGATTCAATGTAAACCAAAGAAGGTGCACAGAAAAGTTTTAAAAACGCAATGGGTTACGTATTGGAACTTACGAGTGTGGTTGAATCTTTGAAGCTCTAAATAGCCCATGTGGGTCGGTCGCAGACATACGTAAAGGGCTATTTAGAGCTAGAATCTTTGGAGTGTGGTCTTTGGACGTGAACGCCCATACACACATGTTTAAATACTATGATGTATTTTTATAGCTCATCAATTAATGATATGTATTCTATTCAAGTTAGCTCTAAATAGCCCGTATGGGTTACTCTCCAACTGTCGGTTGCAGACATGCGTAAAGCGCTATTTAGAGCTACATTCAGATATTTGTTCCGACTGACGTATTAGAACGTCGATTCCTTAGTTAACGATTTTGTCATGCATTGATAATTGAGTTTGATTAATAGCACGAAAGCCCAACGTGTTTTAGATTAGGGCTGTGTCGGGTATCTCGGGTAGTCGGGTACCCGACAATCGCCTTGGGTACCCGAACCCAAATTTCGGTTCGGGTACAAGAAATGATGCATTATGGAAAAAATGAGATATAATTTAACTCCTCAATTTAAGTGATTTGGTCATCTTAACCCTGCACAATATGATTTTATCGAAATTCGGAGATTTAAGTACGATATAACATCATATATCAGTTTATCTTATATTTGATCATAAATTTACAACATTTCCCTCAGATAACTATGAATGATACCAAGGTGAATCAAACTTCGGGTCGGGTCGGGTATTGGCTTCGGGTGTTCGGGTAGCAAAATACCCGACCCGACACAGCCCTATCTTAGATGTCCCATATGACATTCGAAAATGAAAAATCTCAAGATTGGATCTGGACGTGTTGATTCATATGAACCCTGTGATTCAATCATTCAATTATTAGGCCCAGCCCCAAAGTTGGGGGCCTATAGAGTTGGGTTGTCCGTCTATCTGTCTTCGCTTTTTTGTACGGGCTAGAACTTTTGAACGGAAGGTCATAGAGACTTGGCTATAGGCTCAAATAAAAGGTCTTGGTCCGTAGATGTGCCTTTTGACCATTTTGGTCAAAAACACCCGACCGATAGTTGTCAAATTGGTCAAAATTAGCGGTTTTCATAGAAAGTATATTTAAAATCTACAAAAAACCATACCCCTTTGAGTTTGAGGGGCGGTTGGGGCCTGCTCGTGTTTCACAAATACTTCCTTGTTTTTCTGAAGCATTAAAAAACAATGTGATTGA
>LQRL01103056.1:0-10026 GCA_001703475.1 Hydroides elegans
GGGTTTGGGGGATTGTCACCCGGGGGGAGGGGGTTTGACCGTTAACCGATTGGCCTATGTACAGAGAACTGGACATAGTATAGTGGAATTCGTCACGATTAAGATTCTATAGAATATTGCATACTCATATTGGTTCAATCGAAAAAGCCTACATAAAACCTAAAGAGACCAAATAAGGGCGACACGGGAAGCTTCTTCGAGCTTTTTTATCAAAACGAACCGAGAGTTTCAATACATTCCTTATGGGACAATTAAAAAAGCAGCAAAACACTAGCTGCGTTCTAAAAAGTTAGACGCTTCATGGATTTCCATTAAGGAACACAATGTAAATCACGGTTTGTTAGAATATAAAAGATGGAAAAAGCTTCCCGTGTGGCCAGGCCCTAAGACACCTATGAGTTGCATGGGGGCCTTGAGAGTTCTATTCAATGTTGTTTTCATCTTGCACACATAGATCTAAGTGTTTATGCAAGCGGTTTAAATTTCGGCATTTTTTTCTCCACCTGTTTTTTTAAATGAAAAATAACGTGATGGAAATTCGCAAAACATAAAAGAATCTCTAGTCGAATGATCAAACCATCAAAGTTTTAAAAAGCATAAGCAAATACAATGATAAAATTATAAGAACATAAAACAAATGAGCATATCGTTTTGTGCCTGGTTTAGATTATTTTTTTTCAATTTAATATTGCGCAAACTTGCCATTTTATTGTCCAATAACACACCTAGATTACAAAATCATTTCAGATATATATATATAAAGCAGTTTTCTCTTAAGTGAGGTTAACAGTCTATTTTTGTTGATTTTCGTAAGACCGCATCCGATTCTCATGTCTACTTCAAGCTGGAAAATATATTCTCAAATTCTCCAAGTCAGCTTTTAGTTTATTTTTCTTAGACACCTTTTAAAAGAAAGTGCTCATGAGGTAAACTTTATGCATGCTCCTTTTTCATGTGAGCACACATAACCAAATATTTAATTAACAATTTGATGATCACATGTTTAAAAAATTAACTAAATAAAGTTTTCCTTTCCTTTAATGTGAGATACAACAACTAAATTCATTTTTAGCAATCCTAAATTAACCCGAAACGACCTCAGTAGGGTCCCAAAAACGCCTACATAGGAATATCACTGTGACCTTATCATGTGAGATCAATATAAGATTCTGTGAAAACCATACCTCATATCGAAATATCCGATCTCATATGATAAAGTCAGAATGTTCTCATTGAGGTAAATATGAACACATCCACCTCATTTGAACTTACTCGATGACATGGCGCCCTTTAACACCTTAACCTTACATTGTGAGACAACATTGAGCTCGACAAGAGCTCTTATGAAGGGCATACGATATTTTTTCAAAAAGTTATAAAATCAACTTAAAACAACATTGCAATTACGAATAAAAACAAAATAATGGCTTTTGAACATTAACAACAATTTGCAAAAAGGTGTTCCAAGCTAGCTCGGCTGTTTCTACTTTTCTAGTCAGCCTGGAACAAAAAAGAAACACCTTTTGCGGAAATTGAAATGTTGAATTCAACCAAATTACTTATCATATATTGCAATTTTCACTTTATTAGACAATTGCGAGCAAGTTTAATCCATTCGAAATAATTATTCTCACTGCATATTGTAAAATCGAGGAAATTATAAAAAAATGTGTTCCTCAAACTGCTCAGATCTCCAAGTTAAAAAAAAACATTTCTCAACATTTCCAAGCCAGCTGAAAATAAGTAGGAACATCTTTTGGGGGGTTCAGCTCATGAGGTGTTCTTCTCTCATGATTAGTTATGTGATATACAATTTCATCTCACATCACATTATCAGGTGGGTTAACTGTGAAATTCAAATTACGTACAGGAATCTCACTTTGATATAAATCTACTCACTATTTGAAGAGCACCCCACGAGATGTTCCTCAAATTTCATGTAGCTACAAACTTTCAAAAATGGTCTTCTAACTACAAGAGTTTAAGGAACACCTTTTTAGATTTTTGTCGATTTTTATAAATTCTTTCACCAATATAGGGTGTAACCTTATTCACAAATATATTTCTAGGCTAAGTAAACTTAAGTACAACTAGAAATTGGTCATAAACACCAGTATAACTTTTTTTTCATTTTTCATAAAAGGTGTTCCTCTAACTAGCTAGATGAGCGCAGTGAGCTCAGCTAGCTACAAATATAGGAACACCTTTTTGTAACAATTTATTTTTCTAAATGCGATTCTTTATTGCCTATTTTGATTTCAATGTCACAGGTGATTTTATGCTCAAATAAACACTTTTAAAAAATTTGGTCGTGGGTGCCCTTCACTATTTCTTAAGTGTTCATATTTATATTTCAACAACATATTTTCAGGGTACAAAAGACAAACGATCAAAATTAATTTGTCTGAAGTCACTTGGTTTAAAGTCACACGGTCAAAAGTCATACACTCATGTTTTGTGTTTATATAAATTATGTATATTATATAATTATTGAAAGTACAATAGCACAAGGTTTAAGTAATAATATGCCAAGCAATTACAATTTCTAAAAAAAAGGTATAGTTATTGCCAGCCATAAAAATATATTTACGTGTATAATTTAACGCTTAAAAACGGTTGTTTCTTCAAATATTTAAACAATATAATTCTAAATATATCATATAAACATAGGTTAAGAATATAATCATGAAACATATCATAATTGAAGATCAATGTAAAACACATTTTTACTCTCAACATTGAATGGATGGATTAATAATGAATGGATGTATAATTAACAATTCATAGGGTCGAAGTATGGATCATCAGTTTGAGTGCCTGTATCAATTTAAATGTACGGATGATCGGTGAAAGAACATGATAAACTGTTTTTATTCTGGTGAAAAGATGGAAATAAACATATATCACTCATATCACTTATATCACTCATATTTATATCACCAGGAAAATATATTTTTTTATCCCAATGTTTCTTTCGAAAGTACATTTATGTTTACATTTATATAAAAGGAGTGCATGGCACATCACGATTGAATAGCTCGATGATTATTGGGGCCGTTTACATACATTGTGCATATTGTGTCCTCATATTGTTAATGTCCATAAAACATTATAACTTATGTATAACAAGAATTATACTGTTCTTGACTAGAAACACCTAGATTCTACCTACCTAGGTCGAGATTATTAACCTGCCACGTTTCTGCACTGGTCCCTGTTCAACATTAGGGATACCATGTCGTATTCTTTGAGGCTGATGTCATCTCTCAGCTGCTACACAAACGTACGTGCCGGCCTTTCTCGCCCTCGCTTGCCGTGTTTAGGGGTCCACATTACAGGGTTGGATACAACCTCCTTAGGTTGCGCATAACACTGGTCAGCTAAATTGAGTCTTTTTATTTGGCCGTATTGGTTGCTTTGGGCACTTCTGTATGCACTTCTTTGTTGCTCATATGAAATTTCAGAGTGAATCCCCTCGCTGACCGTAGTAGTCTGGTAAAGCAGCCATTAATTCTCTTCGTCAATGTTGGAAAATTGGGCAAATCGTTTTTGTGTTTCCAGACAGTGCTTATTTTCCAATTCTACTCTTCTTATTTTGTGCTGCCCATGCTTCGCATATCCCTCTTTCTATATCTGCTCTTGAGCTGCTTAGAAGGGATTCCAAATATGTGAAATCATCTACTACTTCGAAAATGGTGCAGTTACTGGTGTTAATATATTTTGCTCGGGCAGTTGAAGGACATTACTTTTCTTGCATGAATACGTGTTGCGTTTTATTTCGCGAACACAGAAATCGCAGAATTAAGTCTTACCGCACATTTATGCTTAATGTAGCAAACTGTTATAGTAATAGTTTGTAATTATAGCACAAAAAGAAACACAGATATTGGAGACACATTTGCTCATACATTAGTGGATTGTCAAACAACACAAGAAATGTAACATTCACCAAACGTTGCAATCAATAGTCCTACGTTGCGACATTTTAGGGGATTTTTGTCAGGTTTAAAATATAAAAAGCAGACACAATGTTGTGTATCATTTTTAAAAAGTATATGCATTATTATAAGATAAACTGGTAATTGCACAACAAAAAGTTATTCAAAGTAGTTTATTTATTTTATTTAGTATTTATTTTAAAGCAGTATATGCAAGATCCTGAATTTAAAAAAAAAGTGAATCAATATTTTTTTTGACGTTGGGATCTATGTCATGACCGCCCAAACCATTTTTAGATAACAAAGTCCCACTAGTAGCTTACCGAGTCGAGTAAATCTATGAAGTTCGTACGATTTGGATAAAAATAACACCGCTTCTTCTTAAACCACAATACTGTACTCAAAATATAGAAAATGGCCCAGTATACATCATATATTCAATATGACGCGCACAAATTTGTATAATTAGCTTGAAAAAAAACATATCACAATTACATCCTAAGACAGATATGAGGTAGGATTAAAAAAAAAACTGAAGTGCAACACTTTCATCACAACAGTCTCGATGATCTTCGAAATAGGCAGTGTTATCCCAGAAGACATTATAAAACTCCGTCTAAACATCATTCACAAGTAACGACATTAAGGTTTTAAAAAATGATTTGTTATTTATTGAGTGTGATGAAGAAATGACGGACTCCCATATTCAAACTACAACAAATACTAAAGCGAAAAATAGAAACGAGACAGTATCCTATTTTAGGAACATAAACTTAACCGAAATAAACTTAACGACCACTGCAAATAAAAGGAATTCAGAACCAAGTAACAATAAGAATATTTTCATTTCATTTTAATCAATTCAATTTTCAGTCACCAAACAGCTTACAAATTAGAAGAAAAATCTATAATGCTAAGGTTACTCTTTGTTATATGATTACAATAATGCGTCTTTTGCATTTCAGTGACAATGCTTAGATGTATTTAATAATACACAATCGATATGACATAATACTTTTATTTTATATTGCACATTTTATTTACTACAAAAAACTACAAACTTTGGTGTTTCGTAATCCCCTGTTTGAAATGACCACTGCAAATAAAAGGAATTCAGAATCAACAAACAATATAGATATTTTTATTTCATTTTTATCAATTCAATTTTCAGTCACCAAACAGCTTACAAATTAGAAGAAAAATCTAAGTTGCTAAGATTACTCTTTATTATATGTGAACAATAATGCGTCTCTTGTATATCAGTGACAATGCTTAAATCTATTTGATTAAATTTTATTTAATTATGCAAATTTTATATAATACCCCAGTAAGAAACACTCGATAATCTGTACATTCAAAAAGGGCACATAAGCCCGATACGCCTCAGGATTAAGAACGAAAAAAAGAACTACAAACTTTGGTGTTTCGTAATCCCCTGTTGGAATTGAAAATATCCCAAAAATGATAACTATCTCTGTTTTCTTATGAAACACTCTGTTCCCGGGGGAAGATACGGTTGCCGTAACCATACCAAAAGAACAGTGTTATTTTGGAATATTTGTTTGCAAATGTATATAACTCCGGGTATAGAGTGCTTCTAAAAGAATACAGGGTATATGTAGCAATTAAACTTCCTAGTACTTTATTTTTTAATCAAACGGTAAAAGTATCTTAAAGAAATCTACTTACCACAATATGAAACCAAATGGACGCTTAAGATTATACTTCTAAAGCCAAATAGACGCTTTGGATAATAAAACGTGCATTATATGCGTATTTATTGATTTAAAAAGCGTTCGATACAGTAGATCAAAAATTGTTAATTGTTATTCAAGTATTATAGCATTCCCGTTTCCCATTGAAAATTAATTGAGTAATATATCTAGTTGGATGAGTTAGGTGCAAAGATTATGTATCAAGCAAGCAGGAAAACAAGTGCTGTGTTCTGCAAGGTTCTATATTTGGACCACTGTTATTCATATTGTATATTAATGACATATGGACAAAGTATCCAGATTATTGCATTTCACCATATTTGCTAATGACACTAACATATTTGACCTCGATAATGATCCATATAGACTGGTTAGGTTATAAAAACAAAGCTTGCTTTACTCGCAGTGGTTTAAAATAAGCAAACTTTCTCTGAATGTGAACCAAATCATATTACATGTTCCCTTGTAATACAAATATTACAATGTTACCCCTTATAGTACATGGTGTCGAGTTACAAAGAGTTAAGTTCACACATTTCTTGGTGTTATTATTGATTAAAAAATATTGACTTATTACTAATATCAATACGGCAAAGAATAAAATATGCAGAACAATTGCACATAAGAAAAAAAGAAAAAAAAGGTTGAAAGTCAATCACTGCTTATGATGAATAAAACGCTAATTTTGCCATTTATATGCACTGCTTAGAAATTTG
The DNA here is from genome assembly GCA_001703475.1 of Hydroides elegans. NCBI lineage: Eukaryota > Metazoa > Annelida > Polychaeta > Sabellida > Serpulidae > Hydroides > Hydroides elegans. Next base: position 6,370 of record LQRL01103056.1, read on the forward strand.
GGTTATGTATAATATTAGAATAAATAATATTAGTGTGCTCCAAAACAAAGCAGTAAGGATAATAGATAATGTCTCATATATAAATCATTCATCTCTAATTATAAAGAAATATGGTTTATCAAAAATTAATGACTTGATAGATCTACACAAATGTTTACTTATCTATAAAGCGTCAAATGTGTTGCTTCCTAAAAATGTACAATCATTTTTTCTATTGTTCAGGATTAAGGATTTTCATAGCAATCACACTTAAATAAAGGTGAAAACATCATCAAGTGTCAGTTCAAGTTTGAAACGCATCTCAATAAATGTAAGAGGTGAAATGCTTTGGAATTAATTAGGTGATAAAACAATAAAAAGTACGTCAATATTTGTATTTAATTCAAAACTTAAACATAACTTGTTTAACAATTACTACTGTAGTATTTATTGAACAATAGTATAATTATATAGATGTTGTACATATGAAGTGTCAAATTACTTTATAATTTAAACTAGATATTGGTTAACAGGGGCTGAAAAATTAATAAAAAATAAAAGTTCTTCATTTCAGCTCCCTTTCATATTTCTAAATACTATACATGACCATATAGTACACTGAATAACTGTAAGTGTCTTTAGAAATATGAATTAAAATTATAATTAACAAGAGTGATATTATGCTCAAAAGAGCATATGAATCTGCTATCTTTTCTTTGAAATGAAATCGAATGATATGCAAGATATAACCGTCTCATTGATTTTTGCCATGGATAGTCTATCCAATATCTCTTTCTTTTCTTAATCTTTACTGAAACGATACCATTTTATGCTTGCAAATATTCTAATCAACAAAACATAAGAAAGGCTTTCCAAATGCTGCATTTGCCTTTTGACGGAATAAATACGTACGTCACATAATGCGACAATGTCCCGCCTCCCAACTCTATTGCTTGTTGTATGATTGACACGTATCGCTTTAGCCAATAGGAAATCGGCACCCAAGCGTCATAGGGACGTACAAAACACGAGGTTCCGTGAAATTCCAGATTTAAGTTTTTCAACGTTTATTGAAAACTTTATTAACATTTTGTAATTTTGACCCGGCAATAAATAACTTCATATTATATGTTATATTATAGTATACGTTTTGTGTTTGTTTATAGCATCTAAAACAAAGTTATGCGCCTCACAAATTAATTAAAAAAAAAAACGGACCAAAAATATAACCTGCTCCGTTTTCGTAAACGAAAAAGATAGCAGATAATCATATATCAACCATTGTCAAAATAGCGCGAGAGCACATGACCACCTGTGGCACAGAAACAGTCCGGTGTAATTTCTATCGAAAACACCGAACCATGTCAAACAAGACGTTGTTAACTTTCACCCCAGTGGGCCACTGGGTAATGGTCATGTGACCAGCAATTGATTTGAAGTTAAAAAAATATTTTAGGTAAACCGTCCATTGCGTATATCTTACGTGTTTTTTTTATATTTTGAATGATAAAATATTGAAAGAATAAAAAAGTATCGTTTTCAACTTGGTCAAGATATAGAAAATTATTTAAGATTGAAAGCAATGAAAAAAATTCTTTGATTATCGCTCAAAAATTCAGGCTCTTAAAAATGGTTCATCTTCCTTTAATACATTCGTTTCTGATTCAAATAAAATAAAGCAATCAAGTGAGGTAAATATATTTTCCAGAGTTTAGCGCTCGCATTTTCGATGATGATTAAGCTTAAATTAACTACTTCACTAATCATCCCTCGCTTTCTACTCGTAATATACTTGTACGCCCGTTCAATGTTGGTAGTTTTTCAAGCAGTTTTACGTCGGCAAATAAACAAGAATAATCTCATACACTGAATACATTTTTTTTTTACTTTGCACCAAATGTGTCATTTAAATTATTTATATGAATTTATTCTAGAATTCGAAAAAGCAATAATCTTGCTATGTAGTTAACATGAATCTTTGCGCTGGGCCAGTCACTTTTTGAGGTTGGTGGCCCGACGAAGCTTTCGATGCACGTTGGTAGTTGGTTGGGTCCCCTACACTTGGGAGTCTCCTATACCGACCAGCAATGCGCTTAACGGTGGCCTACGGTCAAACTTTTCCGCTGGGCCAGTAACTTTCTTTTAGGTTACTGGCCCGACGAAGCAGTATTAATTTTTGATGTATATATGCTAGAGTTAAGGGTTCGCGCTTTCGATGATAAGTTACCTTAAATGGACTGTTTCACTGTCCAGCCCCTCGCTTTCGATATATGTTGGCAGTTAGTAAAGTCTCCCGTACCTGGTTGAGTCTCCCATGCAGTTGGTTGAGTCTCCCATTCTTGGTTGAGTCTCCAATACTTGCCTGCAATGTATTGATGCGCTTAACGTTATAAACAAATACAAACACCAATACTAGAACCAGTCTTCTAGCTAATTGAATGACAGCTCCAGGCATGACCAACTAAGGTTTTCGAGGAAGGCTCCAGATCACTCGCTACGAATATCGCGTCCTCGATATCGACTTCAAAATACAAGCAGTGCAACAACTTTGTCTCAATAAAGTAATAAGCGAAAGAGTCGATAGAAATAGGAAAATTGGCAGTGCGACCATGGGATACAAACTTACAGATTATGGATTGACCACTCTTGAATGAAGGTACATTACGTCCGAAAGATGATGTGCGACCGAAATTATACGTCAACTGATCCAGTATCTTTCGAATACGACTTGATGAAGAGTTCAAGCACACGTCCAATGCACCGCAACACATGGCGAATTCAATCATTTTACGTCGGCAAATGGTCGAGCATTATCTCATGGGCTGAATACACTTTGAGATACAACAGTTTGATTTTACTTCTGCGATTTTACTTGCGCTAATATATATTACTTAATTTAATTATCTGAAAGTTCTAGAATTCGAAATAAGCAATCATCTTTCAATGTATTAAACATGAATCTTTTCGCTGGGCCAGTAACTTTTCGAGGTTGGTGGCCCGACGAAGCTTTCGATGCACGTTGGTAGTTGGTTGAGTCCCCTACATTTGGGAGTCTTCTATACCGACCAGCAATGCGCTTAACGGTGGCCTACGGTCAAATTATTCCGCTGGGCCAGTAACTTTCTATTAGGTTACTGGCCCGACGAAGCAGTATTATTTTTTTATGTATATATACTAGAGTAAAGGGCTCGCGCTTTCGGTGATTAATTACTTTAAATTGATTACTTCACTGTCTACCCTCGCTTTCGATGCACGTTGGCAGTTGGTTAAGTCTCCCGTACTTGGTTGAGTCTCCCATGCAGTTGGTTGAGTCTCCCATTCTTGGTTGAGTCTCCAATACTTGCCTGCAATGTATTGATGCGCTTAACGTTATAAACAAATAGAAACACCAATGCTAGAACCAGTCTGCTAGCTAGTTGAATGACAGATCCAAACATGACAAACTAAGGTTTTCGAGGAAGGCTCCAGATCACTCGCTACGAACATCGCGTCCTCGATATCGACTTCAAAATACAAGCAGTGCGACAACTTTGTCTAAATGAAGTTATAAGCAAAAGAGTCAATAGAAAGAAGAAAATGGGCAGTGCGACCATGGGATACAAACTTACAGATTATGGATTGACCACTCTTGAATGAAGGTACATTACGTCCGAAAGATGATGTGCGAGCGAAATTATA